>JAVJIF010019517.1:0-89411 GCA_038442645.1 Agave tequilana | reverse complement strand
AAAGATGAACACTTAGTGATCTTTACACTTTGATCACCAAAAATATTCTCACAACAAAGCTCTCATACGATAGTTATGGCAATGGAAAGCTCAAGTTTGTGTGAGAAAAACAAGATAGAGTTGTGGTGGAAACTCAAGAAATCTCTTTTGAAAACACTCTTGAAAACTCTCCTTTTTATATGAAATTTTAACCCTAAAACAAGCGGAGAAAAACCTTTAGAGAGATGGGAAAACTGGCTCTAAAACCCTCTTCAAATCTTGTATAAAATCAGCCAAAATAGCCCCCTTAAATAAAGTTCAGAAATATACCCGTTGGGGTCAAATCTGCAGGCCAGATGACCTGCCGGTCGACCAGCCAGTCGATCGTCCAACGGTCATATTTATGACCGTTGGGGCTGTCAGTCGACCGCATCCTGGTCATGACCTGTCGATCGACCGACCAGTCAACCGAGGCAAGATCCAGAGAGCAAAGCTCTCTGGTCGGTCGACCGCCCGATCGACCGGGGCCAGATCCAATGAACTCTCTGGATCGGTCGATCGCCGGTCGACCGGCCCTCAAACCAAGGTTCGTACACGTATTTGTGCTATCAATCGACCGCCCGGTCGATCGATTTCTGGTTCGGTCGACCGCCAGAAGGCCAGGTCAGAAATTTTGGGGATTAAATCTTGGTCTTATAAACTCTTAAAAAATCTCATAAAATCACATAAAATCTACAAAAATAAGTTCATTGAAATACTTTGAAGTACAAATGTGTGTGATAAAAAGTCAACACATATTATAAACTTTTCGAACTATTTTTATGATATATAAATTTAGCCTTAAATAAAAACCCGTATTTTTCAAAAACAATCTTCAATTTGAAAAATAATTTTTTCAAAACTTTTTCAAATACACAAATAAGATATTTTAAACACTTTTGAAGCTTAGTGTGTATGGATTGATCTAATACACATATAAGATGAAATATCCATGTTTTTGACAATAAGCTCTAAAATAAGTTTTGATAAATACAAAACTCAAACACATGATTTAGAAACATCAAATACATTTTTCTAAATATTTGAACCAACAATGTCCATGGATGAAATTCAAAACACATATAAACCATATAAACTTATTTTGATGAAATCTAATTATGAAACATAAGGATGTATATTTTGAAGCTCAAAATCAAAACGGCATTTTCTAAAAGTAAAGTTATTTTATGGAAACACATATAAATTCTGTGTGTGTATATGAGCTTGAGTAATCCACAACTAATCTATCCTTTATATTTTATCTAAAATACAAAATCTTAACACTTACAAACATGACACAAGTCTTCTTGAAAATCTTCTTTTGAAATTCTTCTTCTCCATCTTGACTTGGTCTAAACCTTGATCTATAAGCTAGACACCTCTTGAGTACTTGACGTGATCTTTAAGTGCGAGCTCTTGAATCAACACGTGCTAGCTTCAAAATTTGACTTTGAATTTTTTGTTGAAACTAAACACTGACTAAAATCTTGATTAGATATCTGAAACTAAATAAACACAAGATCATTAGTACTATAACTACATGAGTTAGTCATTATCAAAACTAGAGTGATGGGCCTTTGGGCCAACACTGTATATTTGAATTGATTTTTGTTGATTTGCTTTATCTCCTTTCTATCATATCCTGCATGCATTCAGACATTAAGACAAGTGAGTTTATTACAGAATAATTGTAGGAATGTATTAATAATTATGCAATATATGTGTCCTAACACACCCCTACACTTATCTTTTGCTCATCTTTGAGTAAAAATAAAGAGAAAAGAAAAACTAAACTGACCTAATCTAACTCATTTTCATAGGAATCACAGTTGTACTTAGCACGTGCAACAAGCTGCTAAACTTCTAGGTTATCTCTAGAGGACGAGTTTTATCTCGTGAGGGTTTTCAGCGGATTACACCCACAAAATCCATAATGAAAAAGAAATAAATTGTTAGTATTTTTGAAAATTTATTTTGAAAAGAAAAGAAATATTTGAAATATTTTTGCAAGAATTAAGCAATATATAAGTTAAAGGAGCACCGAACTATTCATCTCTTGACTTAGTCTCTATTTAAAGATTTCTTTTCAATCAAGATTAGAATTAAACTTATATTCTCATTTAGTCTATTATGTTACCCTAAGTCATATGCATCTTGTGACCGTGTATATTTTGATTAAGGGTTCTTTAATCTAACTCTTATGCCTTATTTATTTATATATTGGTGATAATATTTCTTAGCTTTCTTAGGCTTTTTAATTTGCCCATGTAACGAGCCTTAGTCGGTGACTCCCAAATCGGATGGTTTTAGGGCACCGGGTGAGAAAATACCCCAAGAACTTAAGATTCGAGCAAATAAGGCCACAAAATTAAGGAATTTATTTAATGATATGAACGACCTTTAGGCTCGAATAATTATGCTTTATGAGGCACATAAATCAAACTTAATCAGAGAATTCTTATTATATATATAATTTTTTTCTTTTTTTATATAAGGCATAAGAATCTTTATTTTTGAACCCTAAGTGTGTAAGTGTATATGCATATTTTATGAAGATAAAATCAAGACTAAATTATTTTTTCACTTTTACTTCCTAATCCTAGAAATTAAACAAATATTCTTATTTCAACCAAGTATAAGAAATTCTAATTGTGATTCTCCTATTCTTTAAAATTAACTTAGCTTCTTGCAAAAATACGTCAAAGTATTATTTTTTTCAAAATTTTTTTATTTATATCTCATGCATTGTTCTCAATGTATGATGATCAATATGCTAAATTATAATGCAAAATTAAGAAAATGAAGGAAAGATAGTACCTGATGAAGATGAGTGGATATTATTCATTATTGCCTAGTTGAAAAAGAAAATAAGAGAAAATACAAAAACTTTAATACAGTAATGGATCCCTAGCAGGTATAAAGATCAATCCTGATAAACAGGATCTTCCAAAGGATTTCCTCCACTTCTGGGCTCAGATACTCACGGTATGGCTTTAATCGTTGGCCATTCACTTGAAAAGTGGTACAATTCGTGGTATTGTGGATCTCAACTGCACCATGTGGGAGCACCTTATGAACAATGTAAGGACCAGTCCAAGGGATTTCAGTTTTTCTGAAAGAGATGTAAACGAGAATATAGATGACTTTCTATCCTGGCTGGAAATCTTTTCGAATTATGACCCTATCATGCATCATTTTCATAAGGCTCTATACCATTTTGAACACTCATATGCATTATTCCTTATCTCTTCAAGCTCATTGAGTTGAAGTTTCCTAGACTCTTCTGCCTTGTTTAGATCAAAATTTAGGCGTTTGAACGCCTAATATGCCTTGTGTTCTAACTCGACAGGAAGATGACAAGCTTTGCCATAAACTAACCTATATGGAGACATTCCAATAGGATTCTTGAACGTGTTCTGTATGCCCATAAAGTACCAGTCAATCGAAAAGAACAATCTTTTCTAGTGGTGTTCACAGTTTTCTCTAGAATGATCCTGATGGCTCGATTGAAAACTTTTACTTGGCCACTAGTCTGTGGGTGATAAGAGGTGGCTACTTTATGATTGATGCAGTATTTTCTCATTAAGGCTTCAAATCTACAATTGCAGAAATATTTTCCACCATCACTAATGATTGCACGAGGAAAACGAAAATGAGAGAATACATTCTCTTTCAAGAAGTGTGCCACAACTTTGTGCTCATTAGTTCTACATGCAACAGCCTCTATCCATTTAGTAATGTAGTCAACTATCACAAGGATATATTGGTATCCATGAGACGTAGGGAAGGGACCATGAAGTCAATACCCCAAACATTGAAAATTTTGACAACTAAGATTGGGTTTAACAACATTTTATTCCGTCATACGATCTTCTCTAATCATTGACAATGATCAAAAGATTGACAGTAAACATGAGTGTCACGAAATAAAGTGGGCCAATAAAAATCACATTGCAAGATTTTTGCATCAGTTTTCTTCCCACTGAAATGACCACTACAGCTTGGTCATGGCAGAATAAAATGATGTTCCCAAATCAGAGTCAGGATGCAGAGTTGAATGATCTGATTGGGACAGTATTTGAATAAGTATAGTTCATCCCAGAAGAACCATTTGACCCTAGCTAAGAAATATAATCATTTTTGCTTTGTCCAATAATCAGGCATCTGTTCTGTGACAAGGTAGTTCACAATGTCGGGATACCACGGAACAGTGGAAGAGAAAACAGACATTAATTGTTCATCAGGAAATGTCTCAAGAACCGGTAGTGAGTCAGACACAGATTCGACCACTATCCTAGACAAGTGATCTGCGATAACATTCTCAGCCCCCTATTTATCATGAATTTCTAGATTAAATTCCAATAAGATCCAACGGATTAAACGTGCTTTAGCATCTTTTTTTGTGAGAGGGTATTTAAAGCCACAAGTCTGTGTAGATTATGACCTTAGCAGGGGTGGTGATGACAGCCTAGATTCATAGCTTCGACGAAGAGGAGAAGGGGTGGTTGCATTGGTTTGGTAGATGTGTGGCCTGGCTTGGGTGTGTTTTGTGTTGATAGGGAGAAAGAGAATAAGGACTAGGATTGGATAGAGATTAAATAGGAATTTGGTTAGGATTTAGGATTTGATTTGTTAGGATTTAGGATTTAGGGTGATGGGTCTTGGGTTAATAGCTAATGGGTTATGGGTTGGGCCTCTATGGGTTTGGTTTGAGCCAAGGGGAAAATAGGAATAAGTGTGGGCTTAGGTTAAGGGCTAAAAGAAAAATAGAAGAAACAAAAAGAATATGAATAAGAATAGAAAGGAGGAATAGAATTGGGCTATCCCATAACACTTAAAATAAAACAAAATTGATAATGATAACAATAGTGAAAATTAGAATAACTATTAACAATTAACATTAACAATAATTAGTAGTAATTATTAATAATAACTCACATAGAATAACAAATAATAATTAGTACCAATATATATTAAAATATGATTAATTATTATTAAACCTTGTATTTCAAAATAGAGATATTACATATCCTATAATGTAGGGACAGAATTTGTCAAGAGCAAAAACGACTGCCAGCAACTCTTTTTCAGTGATGGAGTAGTTCGGTTGGGCATCGTTAAGAGTCTTGCTGGCATAGTGATCGGAGGAAAATCGCACACAAAAAGTGTATATTTTAAAATTGTGTGTGCGCTTTGGCTTCCTCGAAATTTCCGTTATAGCATAGAGGCTAAAATGAGTCAAATCCATAAGGACGGGAGGCGATAGAAGCTTTACCGATAAATTCACTTGTGTGTTAAAAGTTCTTCAAAGTTTTAAAGAATGAAAAGGAAAGAAACAAAGAATGAAAATGAGAAGTATGGTGAAACACAAAGAAGTGGGAAACATAGAAAAGAATAGTTTTTGTAGTTTTATTTTTATATCTAAAATAAAGTGAAAAGAAAGAAGACTCACGACTACTAGTTACTAATGACTCCACCAACACGCTAACCTCTTAGTGATAGTTGCCTCACATGTATCATTGGCCATCACTAGTCCTTGGTTCAAGAGCGATTCAAAGCATGACCTATATGTAACTCATCACAACCCAACTCAACAAACAAGAGCAAGCTACACATAAACCATCAAAACTAAAAGTAAGCATGGAGTAAAGTAATGTTAGCTTGTTAGAGAGTTAGGAAGTTAGAGTGTTAGATCCATCATCATGAGCCATCAATGGCTCTTACAAGAGCGAGGCCAAATCGAGGCTATTAAATTCATGTGGATTATCAAATAAGAAGTTAGACTAGTTGGTGGTTAGTAGTTAGTTGCCATGAGAGAAAAGATTAGCTCAACATGTAAAAGGAAGTAGAGAGAAAACAAAGAGAGGTAAAGAGAGAACCTTTCATAACCTGTCACCTTCTATTACAAGCACTCTTGCATGCCACTCATGTATAACTCTCTCCCCTTAATACAAGATCTAAAAGAGATGAAAAATACGAAGAGGAAGAAGAAAGAACTAAAATACACTACCCTAAACTACAAAATGGAAAATGAGAACTACCCTAAACTTTGCATATCTCCCAACTCCAAAACCCAGGGGGGTATTTATAGCTATCAGGGAAGGGGACCAAGGGGACAACCCCTGGCCCAAAGCAAGGGCCTAGCCGCTGCAGTACGGCTGCGGCCAGCCCCTCTAGGCCGCGAATACCCAGTCTCCCTAGGGAAGCGCGCACGGCGCTTTGAGCCACGCGCTGTCCTGTCTGTGTCCTGTCAGGTTCTGCTCCCGGTTTCTGATTTTGGGCCCCTGCTTTTGACGAATCAGCTCTTCTAGGTCAATGACTATGATATAGGCCTTTAATCACCCATTAAATGATGATTTAAGGTCTTCTTCTTCATTGCACACCATGGACCTAGAAACATGCAAGAGAGGTGTTATTAACAGAATTTAATATTAAATAAATGTGAAGATGTGGTATGAAATATACAGTTTTAGAGACTAATCACACCCTCACACTTATCTTTTGCTTGTCCCGAGCAAAACAAAAAATTAATAAAATTATTACACCACTTTCGCAGGAGACGCGATTGCACTGAGTATGTGCAACAAGCCGTTAAACCTCTAAGTTTCTCCTAGATGAAGAGTTTTGTCTCTTGAGGGTTTTCAGCGAATTACACCCACAAAAACCCATAAAGAAAAAAAATTAAATGTTAGTATTTTGAAAACGCATTTTTGAAATAGAGAAAAGTGTTGAAGTATTTTTACGAAATATAAGTGATCCAAGATTAGAGGTTAACTAAAAATTGTTCTTTCTTAAACTAAGTCAAAATGCAAAAAATCTTGTTATAAATTAAATGTAAGAATTTAAAATTGAATTGACTTTTTGACCTTTCATAAAACTCTTAGAAAAATATGCACTTTGTGGACTATGAAGATTTTGGGATATCGACTCAAACTTTCATGCCATTAATTTGTGTATATTTATCTTTATCTTTTTCTTTTTTTTCTTCCCTTAGTTTTTTTAGGCTTTTTTATTTACCCGGGTAGTGAGCCTTTATCCTGTGACTCCCAAACCAGATGATCTTAGGACACCAGATGAGAAAACATCCCTCGGATTTAAGGACTCGAGTAACAAAGCTACAAAACTAAAGGGGATTATTTTATTTTGTCCACCGTTTTTAGGTGTGAATAATCATGCTTCCTGAGGCATAATTACCTAACTTGAATAAGTGGTTTTTATTATCATCAATTTTTTTATTATATATATTTTTTATAATATTTTCAGTCTTTATTTCAATCCCAAAAATTGTGTAAGTGTGAAGTGCATAAATCTAAGGTAAAAAATTCAAGATCAAATTATCTTTTCAATCATACGTTCTTATCCTAAAATTTAAACAAGATCTATTATTTTGACTTGGTTTAAAATTTCATAATTTTAGGTCTTCCTAATTCCTAAGATAATCCTAATTTTCTTAAAATGGATCAAAACTATTTCTCTTAATTCAAAAAATTTTGTAAAAAGAAAAGAAAAGAGTTTTTAAAATAAAATTTTAAAAAGTTCCTAAAATGAAGTGAAAAAGAAAGAAAATTTAAAACTACCTATGTTAGTAAACCCTCCCCCACACTTATCTCATGCATTGTCCTCAATGCATCGTGAATGTGTATAGACATGAAACAAATGGGAAGAGAAGAAAAATTACCTCATGGTGGTGGCTCCGGTGGTGGTCTGATTGGGCCAAGCATTGCTACCCAATCAAAATAGTGTGGATCGTGTAGGAACCCACCAATGACCTCTCTAATATGACCCAATAAAAGAATGATTGAATGAATTGTCTTATTTAAATATTTATCCCCATCTAATTTTCAATTATCAAAAATAATTACTGAGTCATTTTCGTCAACATTCTTGTCCAACAATGAAGTATGATTTTGAAAGATGATTGATTTGGACTCAAATGGATCAGGAACAAAAACTAACACCGACTCGGAAATTTGACTCAGATCAAGTCGAGAGTCAACAATAAGAGTCGAAATTGGTTCAAAAACAGGGTCCAAACTAAAGAATTGATATTCACACATTTTTCCCATTAATGAAGTGTGATCATAAGAGAATTGTGATTCCATTTCACGGTGTACTGGTACAGGATTCAATGTTGACTCCGGAATAGAGAAAAAATCTGGTAAAGATACCGGAGTCATTATTGAATCAAATAGTGAAATGAAATTACTAACATGAGGCTCGGGATCACATTCAAGATCAAGTTCAATTTCAGGAAAAGGATAACTTGCCAAAATGTTAGGGATATGATGTTGGTCAAGTTCAGGTTGGTATGATGTAATTGAAGCTGGATTTTCAAAATGACATGATTCTTAGGTCCAATCAGCAGAGTTAGGGATATAAGGATTGGTCAAATATTGACAAGACAGACTTTCCTCGCTCTCATTGATCAATTCGCTCATTAGTGAGTCTAACCTACTGATAGGCCGTGTAACAAAATTTTGTATCGAATCATGTCTTCCATACTTTTTGCAATTGGTTCTTCGTGAAAAGATGAGTATGGAAATTGATTTTGAAAACTGTGGTAGAATTGTGAGTCCATAGGATTTTGCTCGGACTCACGCAAGGGTTCCATACTCAAGTCCAGTATTGATGGTTGTTCATTTTGAATCGGTGGACTGGAAAAGATGAGTAGGACTCTTGAAAGTTTGGTTGAGATGATGAGTCCAATATGTTTTGCATTCTTTCACAAAAGATTTCCAACACTTTTCTAGCTCAAATTTTTCTCCAATTGGATGCTCTAGAAAAGGGGTATGTGGAGTTTGATATGGAAAAGATTGTGAATTGAGCAAATTTTGAACTTATTGTAGGGACTCTTCCATACTCCTTTCCAAATCAGATTTTTCTTCGGTTGGTGGAACAGGAAAAGGAGTATATGAACCAAATCGGGGAATGAACTTTGTGAAAATTGTGGACAAGGCGGTTGAGAATTTGACTCGGGGTAGGTGAATCCCTATTGACTCTATGAAGTGTTGAAATTATTTTGAAAATTATGGTCATATGGTTAGGGATATGGGTCATATTGATTTGGATAATCCCAACTCGGTATAAATGGTTGGTTCATGATGTACATAGCCGGGTCAGAGTTATCCGAGTCAAATGAAGTTGGGGTGAAATATGAATTCATATTATAATTGAAAGAATTGTTGTTATTAAAATCCATATCACAATTTACAAAAAAGAAGAAAACAAACAAGCAAATAAATAAGAAAAAGAAAAAGAAAACAAGCCTATGCAAGGGTTGATTTAGACCTAAACGACTCCTAACTGGTTAGACTGTCCATGGGGGGTACATTGTCGGAAGCTGACCACGAGTTAATCGGCCAGGTAGAGGCAAGACCAGTGAGAGGTATCCGTGCCGGAACAACGGGCCTAATTATGCCAAACCACTATTCTTCGAAGTTTCGTCTCTCAATCCCCAACCTTAGATACCGATTTGACAAGAGTCAACTTCTAGCAACTTTCCCCTTAGGTCAATCTCCTAAATGAGTCCGAGATGTCCCTAGGGGCTAACGTCTAGCAAGTTTTATTTAGGCTTGGGTTGTGTGAGTGGGGAGGTGATTTTTGGGCTAAGGGAGGGTAATGACTTCCCCACCTTATGTTGTATTAGGTGTTGCCCTTAAGTTAAATTTGTGCAAGTGTGCAATATAGATAAGAATGAACACAAAAAAGCGAGTAAATCACTGAAGTGTTTGTCCTATGCTATATGTAATGCCATATGTACACCTCCTATCAATATCACAACAACAAAAGAACAAAATACAGTATATTGGAATGAAAATTGACACGTGCCTAGATGCAAATGTCTAAACCGTTTTAAAGCATCCAATTTTTATATTTTAATTCTTAAAATTATTTACAGTGTACAAGTAATATAAAAAAATTAGCAGCAGAGTATATGAATGTACAAGAATTTACCCAACCACACAAGAGAAGTGTGAACTCTATAACGCTAAAAATTTAACATGCACACCAAAAACAAAGAAGAAAAGTTAACAAAAACGTGAAATCAAACCATTCCCCTCCCAGTAACGGCGCCAAAATTTGATCGGAGGAAAACCGCGCACAAAAAGTGTATGTTTTGCAATTGAGAGTTAAAGTGTGTGTGCTTTGACTTTCTTGATACTTCCGTTATAGCATAGAGGTTTAAAACGAGTTGAATCCATAAGGACGGGAGGCGATAGAAGCTTTACCGGTTGATTCACTTGTGTATTAAAAGTTCTTCAAAGTTTTAAAGAATGAAAAGAAAAGAAACAAAGAATGAAAATGAGAAGTACGGTGAAACACAAAAAAGTGGGAAACATAGAAAAGAATGATTTTTGTAGTTTTGTTTTTATATCTAAAATAAAGTGAAAAAGAAAGAAGACACACGGTTACTAACTACTAATGACTCTACCAACACGCTAACCTCTTAGTGATAGTTACCTTACATGTATCATTGGCCATCACTAGTCCTTGGTTCAAGAGCGATTCAAAGCATGACCCATATGTAACTCATCACAACCCAACTCAACAAACAAGTGCAAGCTACACATAAACCATCAAAACTAAAAGTAAGCATGGAGTAAAGTAATGTTAGCTTGTTAGAGAGTTAGTAAGTTAGAGTGTTAGATCCATCATCATGAGCCATTAATGGCTCTTATAAGAGCAAGGCCAAATCAAGCCTATTAGATTCATGTGGATTATCAAATAAGAAGTTAGACTAGTTGGTGGTTAGTAGTTAGTTGCCATGAGAGAAAAGATTAGCTAAACATGTAAGAGGAAGTAGATAGAAAACAAAGAGAGGTAAAGAGAGAACCTTTCATAACTTGTCACCTTCTATTACAAGCACTCTTGCATTCCACTCAAGTATAACTCTCTCCCCTAATATAAGATCTAAAAGAGATGAAAAATACAAAGAGGAAGAAGAAAGAACTAAACTACACTACCCTAAACTACAAAATGGAAAATGAGAACTACCCCAAACCTTGCATATCTCCCAACTTCAGAACCCAGGGGGGATTTATAGCCACCAGGGAAGGGGGCCAGGGGGACAACCCCTGGCCTGAAGCCAGGGTCTCGCCGCGGCCGTACGACCGCGGCCAGCCCCTCTAGGCCGCGGAAACACGGCCTCCCTAGGGAAGCGCGCGCAGCGCTTTGAGCTGCGCGCTGTCCTGTATGTGTCCTATCAGGTTCTGATCCCGTTTTCTAGTTTTGGGCCCCTGGTTTTGACGAATCAGCTCTTTGATTGGTAGTGAAAAGTGCATTTTTATCATGACATTACCATCACATTTCATATTTATTCATATAATTCTGTACATTTACTAATATTTTATGATTTATTGTGTGCAGGCCTTGAGTTCTTATTTTAATAATAAATAAAGCCTAAAGAAGCCCAAAAGCCCATATTCAAGCCCAAGTGCAAAAATGCAAATATTAATTGTCAAAATTGCAAATACACAAGGGCCAAAGTTGCAAATATTAAAGAAGAGGGAAGGATAGACTTCTATTCAACCCTAAAAACTTGCAGATGAGGATAAAAGCCAAAGAAGGAGAATTTAAGATCACAAATTCGTGGATAAAAGATTTAGGATCTAGGTAACTTGATTCTCAAGTTATATCCAAATCCAAAGATTAAGAGCCAGGATGCAGCTTCCAGAAGGAAACGACCAGATGGACGGACCAGGAGAAGCCACGCGCCAAAGCGCGTGGCCAGCCGCCACCATAAGGCCGCGAAAATGCGGCCAAAGCCGCGTTTCCGCGGCAATCCAGTCATATCTGGATACCAGTTTTCGTGGGAGAGTTATGTTTGGACTCTACCTCTTTCTGCACCTATAAATACCCCTGCAGTGCAACCGAGAAGGGCGTCCAGAATTCACAGAGCAATTCTAGGGTTTCTTAGGCTAACTTGTAGTTTAGGTTAGATTTTATTTTCGTTTTTCTTTTGTAAATTTTGTAACTGAGAGTGGAGGAAGCTTTCATGGAGGAAGGAATCCATGCTTGTACTGAGGTGACAGCGGTGTAAGCCTACTTTTCTTCCATTGTTAATGAAATCCACTTGAGGTTTGTTTTATTTTATGTTCTTTTATTCTTGTTTAATCTTGTGTTTCTTTTGTTCTTGTTTTCTTCTATTTTCTCTCTAATGTCTTGTGAACCATGAGACCCAATTGCGTTGAGATTGCCTAGCCGAAGAAGAGCCCTTGATGGCCTATGGAGATGAACAAACCTTCGTTAGTTTGTCTTTTATTTTCGTAGTGTAGATTAAGAAGGTGGACGATCCTATACGCCATACTTGTACGCCTTCCAAGACAAGGTAAGTCATCGCACGGATCAAAGGTAAGCAAGGTAGAAGAGGTATATATGTATAGTTTTCTTTCTTTTTAATTCTAGTTTAGATCTCCATCTCTCTCAAATTTACTTTTCACCTTCTCATTGTAAATATCATATACCAATGTAAATAATAAAAGAAAATAATTTTTAGAGAATCTTACTTAAACGCTTCCATCGCTAGTCCCTCCCTGAGGATCACGACCCGCATAGCCCTTACTACCGCGGATTCGAATTGAGCACCTCGCACATCCTTTTCCTAAATTTAATATTCCTTATTTTTATGTGCAGGAAAATCTCAATCAAAACATTGGCGCCGTTGCCGGGGAGGGACGGTAAGTTATTCTCTAATAATAAAAAAATTATTAACTAATTCGTTTATTCTTTTCTGTTTGCAGGTTTGGAGAACAGAAAACAACAGTAGAAGTGGACATATAGCAACTCTGTACCTCTGCCCTAGAAGGCAGAGCAGCAGAGCCTACTCATCTGCCGCGCAAATGCGGCAATAGCCGCGGATCCGCGGTAATAGTAGTGAACTACTGACGTATCTTTCTGCAGGTTGCTAAAAAGTGCAAGATTTGTTTTCTGCTCTGTTAAAATTTGTTCTGTGATAAACCTGTATACTGCTAATTAATTCAACAGTAAAATATTTGTTGTAAAAGATAAAAATTGATTAGACGTTTGCATCCTAGGCACGTGTCTTTTCAATTCCTTTATTTTACTGTTGAAGAGTGCTGGAGCAAGGTACGTTCGCATTTCATGTAGAATAGGACTCATCTCTTGGTTGATTTTCATGCTTTGAGTGAATCTTATTTACATATCTTGTACACTTGCACAAACTTATCTTAAGGGCACTAACCCATAACAAGATAAGGTGGGGATTTCATCACCCTTCCTTAGCCCAAAAATCATATCCCAAGCACTCACTAACCCAAGCCTAACTTAAAATTAGTAGACGTTGGCCCTAGGGACATCTCGGACTCAATTAGGAGATTATCCTAAGGGGGAACAGTGCTAGAAGTTGACTCCTGCCAAATCAGTGTCTAGGAAGGGGATTGAGGGCCGAAAGCCGAAGATTGGTGGTTATTTAATTAAGGAACGTCTTTGACGGAAAATCTCCCACCACTCTTGCCCTGACCTGGCTGATTAACTTGTGGTCAAAGTCTGCACCCTACCTCCCGTGGACAGTCTAACCAGTTAGGAGTCGTCTAGGTCATAGGTCTACCCTAACTTAGGTTAGAATTTTTTTTCTTTTTTCTTTTTTATTTGTTTATTTGTTTGTTTTCTTTTTCTTTGTTTGTGTTGGTGTGATATGACATATAATAATAATTTTTCCAATTTTAATCCATATTACACACCTAACTATTTTTCGGATATTACCAACCTGGCATATCACAACTTTGATCAACCTAGTGTGCCAGAATGGTCTTATCCGAATGAATATAACCCATACCCCCCATCTTATGACCATAATTTTCATACTTTCAACTCTTCACAGAGTTCATGGGGTTTCGATTCCCCGAGTCCAATTTTCAACCGACTTGTCCTCCGTCTCCACTTGTCCACAATATTCCCAAGATTCATACTCAGATCCACCCAGTCAGAATAGACTACCATCTATCCAGGAAATGATGAGTATGCATGAGTCCAAGCAACAATTACCATCAATCGCAGACATGATTATGCGTGAGTCCACCGACTCACAACTTCATCACGATTACACTTCATCCTTTCAAGTCCAATCACAACATGATGCACCTATCAACTATGAAAGGGTGCTGCAGCCATGACTCAGGCTAGATTAGCCCGTGATCATGATATAGATATGATGGTTCAACCTTTGCGTTCTCACTGTCCGGCCAATTCTAATATCGCTGACCATTCTCTTAGAGCCGACGAACCAAGTTGCTTTGGACAACAAAATTCTAATTCAGTGCCATCATGTGAACTTGCCGAAACTTCAAATTTTAATAACTTGGCAAGTTTTTCCTTTCCTGAAATAGAACTTGAGCATGAATAAGATCATAATCTTCCACCCGGTGATTCAATTTTATTTACTGACTCAATAATGACTCCGGTGTCTCCACCTGATTTCACTTTTCCCGAGTCAACATTAGATCTTGTTCCAATTCATCATGAAATTGAATCACTCATTTTTTATGATCATATTGAACTTGACCAATTTTGCAATTTTGAAAGTCCCATAGATAAATTGGCAAGTTCTCATTTTTATAATATTGAGCTCAATGAGATATGTGACCTAGATTCTCAAATCTGTGATCAAGTTCAAATTCCCGAATCATTATTGACTCCTGTTTGTTACCCGACTTAGGTAATCTTTTAGAGTCAGTTTTGATTCCCACACCTATCATTCCTGAACTTGAATCACCAACATTGAGTCACATTCCATTGTGGGAAGATTATTGTGGACTTGAGCTTCAACTTATTGATTTGGACCCACTTCCTGAACCTAACCCGACTCCTGAACCCTTACTTGACTTAAGTTTCTTTCCTGAGTCGGTATTCGTTCCCGCACTTATGACGTTCAAGTCAATCATTCCATCTTTTCAGACTCCATTTTGGGACAAAACGGTTGACACAATTGACTCTAAAAATAATTATGAAATTTGGAAATTTGATGGGGTGGAAATTTTAAAAAATGATCACACATACATTTTCGTGGGTTATACAAGAAAAATTTTTGGTGGGTTCCTCCATGAAATACTATATTATCTTGATTGGGTAGCAACGCTTGGCCCAATTAGACCACCACCGGAACCACCACCTTGAGGTAACTTCTGCCTTCCCTTCTTCTTTTTCATGCATATATGCATTCATTCATACATTGAGGACAATGCATGAGATAAGTGTGGGGATAGGCTTTACTAACATACTAACATAGGTAGAAACTAACAAAAAATTTGCTAATAAAAAAAATTTTCTAAAAAAAAATAATTATAAAAAGGACAATATTTTGACTTATCTTTTGAAAGAAATCTAAGTTAGTTTTAAGGATTAGGAAAATCATGATTAGGATTTCTAAAAACTTGGTCAAAATAAATAAATTGTTTAAATGTTAGGTATAGGAGGAGAAATTGAATAATTAATTAGTCTTGATTTTTACCTTAATAAAATTTGCATACCTAATGCATATCTAGGATTCTAAGACGAAGACCTTTGTGCCTCATATAAAAAAAAAAAATCACTAATTAAGCTGGATACATGTGCCTCAAGAAGCATAAGTATTCATGCCTAAAGGTGAGTAAATAAAATAAAGTCCTTAGTTTTGGGGCCTAGTTCACTCGAATTTGAGTCCGCGGGGTGTTTTCTCACCTGGTGCCCTAAAGCCAACCGGTTTGGGAGTCATCGACTTTAAGTTCGTTACATGGGTGGATTAGAAAGCCTAAGAAAACTAAGAAATATAATATATGTATTAACACATCTAATAGTCAATTAGTTAGGTATGAGGGCCTCAAGAAGCCTTGATACTTACACGAAAGAAAATTAGATGAGTTATACATGTTAAAAAAAAAAAAAGAAAAAAATATATTATATTAACACATCTAATAGTCAATTAGTTAGGTATGAGGGCCTCAAGAAGCCTTGATACTTACACGAAAGAAAATTAGATGAGTTATAAAAAAAATAATAATAATAAAGAGGCATGAGAGTCCAAGTTAAGGAATTCCTAGTAAAAATCCATAAGGATGCATATGATTTTTGGTAACGAAAAAGACTATACAAAAATTCAATTTTGACCCTTACTTAAAATGGATAACAATTTACTCTATAAAGACTAAGTTTAAGAATGAATAAAATGATAATCCTAAAACTTATAGACTACTTAGTCTCTTCAAAGATATTTCAAATATTTTCCTTTTTATAGATTTTGTGGGTGTAATCCGCTGAAAACCCTCACGAGACAACACTCGTCCTTTAGGGTAACCTAGGGGTTTAACGGCTTGTTGCACATGCTAAGTGCAACCGCGATTCCTACGAAAGTGAGTTAGGTTAGATTAATTTTTCTTTTCTTTTTCTTTTTCTTTGATTTTTACTCAAGGACGAGCAAAAAGATAAGTGTGGGGGTGTGATTGGTAGTGAAAAGTGCATTTTTATCATGACATTTACCATCACATTTTCATATTTATTCATATAATTCTGCACATTTACTAATATTTTATGATTTATTGTGTGCAGGCCTTGAGTTCTTATTTAATAATAAATAAAGCCTAAAAGAAGCCCAAAAGCCATATTCAAGCCCAAGTGCAAAAGTGCAAATATTAATTGTCAAAATTACAAATACACAAGGGCCAAAGTTGCAAATATTAAAGAAGAGGGAAGGATAGACTTCTATTCAACCCTAAAAACTTGCAGATGAGGATAAGAGCCAAAGAAGGAGAATTTAAGATCACAAATTCGTGGATAAAAGATTTGGGATCTAGGTAACTTGATTCCCAAGTTATATCCAAATCCAAAGATTAAGAGCCAGGATGCAGCTTCCAGAAGGAAACGACCAGATGGACGGACCAGGAGAAGCCACGCGCCAAAGCGCGTGGCCAGCCGCCACCATAAGGCCGCGAAAACGCGGCCAAAGCCGCGTTTCCGCGGCAATCCAGTCATATCTGGATACCAGTTTTCGTGGGAGAGTTATGTTTGGACTCTACCTCTTTCTGCACCTATAAATACCCCTGCAGTGCAACCGAGAAGGGCGTCCAGAATTCACAGAGCAAATTCTAGGGTTTCTTAGGCTAACTTGTAGTTTAGGTTAGATTTTATTTTCGTTTTTCTTTTGTAAATTTTGTAACTGAGAGTGGAGGAAGCTTTCATGGAGGAAGGAATCCATGCTTGTACTGAGGTGACAGCGGTGTAAGCCTACTTTTCTTCCATTGTTAATGAAATCCACTTGAGGTTTGTTTTATTTTATGTTCTTTTATTCTTGTTTAATCTTGTGTTTCTTTTGTTCTTGTTTTCTTCTATTTTCTCTCTAATGTCTTGTGAACCATGAGACCCAATTGCGTTGAGATTGCCTAGCCGAAGAAGAGCCCTTGATGGCCTATGGAGATGAACAAACCTTCGTTAGTTTGTCTTTTATTTTCGTAGTGTAGATTAAGAAGGTGGACGATCCTATACGCCATACTTGTACGCCTTCCAAGACAAGGTAAGTCATCGCACGGATCAAAGGTAAGCAAGGTAGAAGAGGTATATATGTATAGTTTTCTTTCTTTTTAATTCTAGTTTAGATCTCCATCTCTCTCAAATTTACTTTTCACCTTCTCATTGTAAATATCATATACCAATGTAAATAATAAAAGAAAATAATTTTTAGAGAATCTTACTTAAACGCTTCCATCGCTAGTCCCTCCCTGAGGATCACGACCCGCATAGCCCTTACTATCGCGGATTCGAATGAGCACCTCGCACATCCTTTTCCTAAATTTAATATTCCTTATTTTTATGTGCAGGAAAATCTCAATCAAAACATTGGCGCCGTTGCCGGGGAGGGACGGTAAGTTATTCTCTAATAATAAAAAAATTATTAACTAATTCGTTTATTCTTTTCTGTTTGCAGGTTTGGAGAACAGAAAAACAACAGTAGAAGTGGACATATAGCAACTCTGTACCTCTGCCCTAGAAGGCAGAGCAGCAGAGCCTACTCATCTGCCGCGCAAATGCGGCAATAGCCGCGGATCCGCGGTAATAGTAGTGAACTACTGACGTATCTTTCTGCAGGTTGCTAAAAAGTGCAAGATTTGTTTTCTGCTCTGTTAAAATTTGTTCTGTGATAAACCTGTATACTGCTAATTAATTCAACAGTAAAATATTTGTTGTAAAAGATAAAAATTGATTAGACGTTTGCATCCTAGGCACGTGTCTTTTCAATTCCTTTATTTTACTGTTGAAGAGTGCTGGAGCAAGGTACGTTCGCATTTCATGTAGAATAGGACTCATCTCTTGGTTGATTTTCATGCTTTGAGTGAATCTTATTTACATATCTTGTACACTTGCACAAACTTATCTTAAGGGCACTAACCCATAACAAGATAAGGTGGGGATTTCATCACCCTTCCTTAGCCCAAAAATCATATCCCAAGCACTCACTAACCCAAGCCTAACTTAAATTAGTAGACGTTGGCCCTAGGGACATCTCGGACTCAATTAGGAGATTATCCTAAGGGGGAACAGTGCTGGAAGTTGACTCCTGCCAAATCAGTGTCTAGGAAGGGGATTGAGGGCCGAAAGCCCGAAGATTGGTGGTTATTTAATTAAGGAACGTCTTTGACGGAAAACCTCCCACCACTCTTGCCCTGACCTGGCTGATTAACTTGTGGTCAAAGTCTGCACCCTACCTCCCGTGGACAGTCTAACCAGTTAGGAGTCGTCTAGGTCATAGGTCTACCCTAACTTAGGTTAGAATTTTTTTTCTTTTTTCTTTTTTATTTGTTTATTTGTTTGTTTTCTTTTTCTTTGTTTGTGTTGTGTGATATGACATATAATAATAATTTTTCCAATTTTAATCCATATTACACACCTAACTATTTTTCGGATATTACCAACCTGGCATATCACAACTTTGATCAACTTAGTGTGCCAGAATGGTCTTATCCGAATGAATATAACCCATACCCCCCATCTTATGACCATAATTTTCATACTTTCAACTCTTCACAGAGTTCATGGGGTTTCGATTCCCCGAGTCCAATTTTCAACCGACTTGTCCTCCGTCTCCACCTTGTCCACAATATTCCCAAGATTCATACTCAGATCCACCCAGTCAGAATAGACTACCATCTATCCAGGAAATGATGAGTATGCATGAGTCCAAGCAACAATTACCATCAATCGCAGACATGATTATGCGTGAGTCCACCGACTCACAACTTCATCACGATTACACTTCATCCTTTCAAGTCCAATCACAACATGATGCACCTATCAACTATGAAAGGGTGCTTGCAGCCATGACTCAGGCTAGATTAGCCCGTGATCATGATATAGATATGATGGTTCAACCTTTGCGTTCTCACTGTCCGGCCAATTCTAATATCGCTGACCATTCTCTTAGAGCCGACGAACCAAGTTGCTTTGGACAACAAAATTCTAATTCAGTGCCATCATGTGAACTTGCCGAAACTTCAAATTTTAATAACTTGGCAAGTTTTTCCTTTCCTGAAATAGAACTTGAGCATGAATAAGATCATAATCTTCCACCCGGTGATTCAATTTTATTTACTGACTCAATAATGACTCCGGTGTCTCCACCTGATTTCACTTTTCCCGAGTCAACATTAGATCCTGTTCCAATTCATCATGAAATTGAATCACTCATTTTTATGATCATATTGAACTTGACCAATTTTGCAATTTTGAAAGTCCCATAGATAAATTGGCAAGTTCTCATTTTTATAATATTGAGCTCAATGAGATATGTGACCTAGATTCTCAAATCTGTGATCAAGTTCAAATTCCCGAATCATTATTGACTCCTGTTTGTTACCCGACTTAGGTAATCTTTTAGAGTCAGTTTTGATTCCCACACCTATCATTCTGAACTTGAATCACCAACATTGAGTCACATTCCATTGTGGGAAGATTATTGTGGACTTGAGCTTCAACTTATTGATTTGGACCCACTTCCTGAACCTAACCCGACTCCTGAACCCTTACTTGACTTAAGTTTCTTTCCTGAGTCGGTATTCGTTCCCGCACTTATGACGTTCAAGTCAATCATTCCATCTTTTTAGACTCCATTTTGGGACAAAACGGTTGACACAATTGACTCTAAAAATAATTATGAAATTTGGAAATTTGATGGGGTGGAAATTTTAAAAAATGATCACACATACATTTTCGTGGGTTATACAAGAAAAATTTTTGGTGGGTTCCTCCATGAAATACTATATTATCTTGATTGGGTAGCAACGCTTGGCCCAATTAGACCACCACCGGAACCACCACCTTGAGGTAACTTCTGCCTTCCCTTCTTCTTTTTCATGCATATATGCATTCATTCATACATTGAGGACAATGCATGAGATAAGTGTGGGGATAGGCTTTACTAACATACTAACATAGGTAGAAACTAACAAAAAATTTGCTAATAAAAAAAATTTTCTAAAAAAAAATAATTATAAAAAGGACAATATTTTGACTTATCTTTTGAAAGAAATCTAAGTTAGTTTTAAGGATTAGGAAAATCATGATTAGGATTTCTAAAAACTTGGTCAAAATAAATAAATTGTTTAAATGTTAGGTATAGGAGGAGAAATTGAATAATTAATTAGTCTTGATTTTTACCTTAATAAAATTTGCATACCTAATGCATATCTAGGATTCTAAGACGAAGACCTTTGTGCCTCATATAAAAAAAAAAAATCACTAATTAAGCTGGATACATGTGCCTCAAGAAGCATAAGTATTCATGCCTAAAGGTGAGTAAATAAAATAAAGTCCTTAGTTTTGGGCCTAGTTCACTCGAATTTGAGTCCGCGGGGTGTTTTCTCACCTGGTGCCCTAAAGCCAACCGGTTTGGGAGTCATCGACTTTAAGTTCGTTACATGGGTGGATTAGAAAGCCTAAGAAAACTAAGAAATATAATATATGTATTAACACATCTAATAGTCAATTAGTTAGGTATGAGGGCCTCAAGAAGCCTTGATACTTACACGAAAGAAAATTAGATGAGTTATACATGTTAAAAAAAAGAAAAAGAAAAAAATATATTATATTAACACATCTAATAGTCAATTAGTTAGGTATGAGGGCCTCAAGAAGCCTTGATACTTACACGAAAGAAAATTAGATGAGTTATAAAAAATAATAATAATAATAAAGAGGCATGAGAGTCCAAGTTAAGGAATTCCTAGTAAAAATCCATAAGGATGCATATGATTTTTGGTAACGAAAAAGACTATACAAAAATTCAATTTTGACCCTTACTTAAAATGGATAACAATTTACTCTATAAAGACTAAGTTTAAGAATGAATAAAAATGATAATCCTAAAACTTATAGACTACTTAGTCTCTTCAAAGATATTTCAAATATTTTCCTTTTTATAGATTTTGTGGGTGTAATCCGCTGAAAACCCTCACGAGACAACACTCGTCCTTTAGGGTAACCTAGGGGTTTAACGGCTTGTTGCACATGCTAAGTGCAACCGCGATTCCTACGAAAGTGAGTTAGGTTAGATTAATTTTTCTTTTCTTTTTCTTTTTCTTTGATTTTTACTCAAGGACGAGCAAAAAGATAAGTGTGGGGGTGTGATTGGTAGTGAAAAGTGCATTTTTATCATGACATTTACCATCACATTTTCATATTTATTCATATAATTCTGCACATTTACTAATATTTTATGATTTATTGTGTGCAGGCCTTGAGTTCTTATTTTAATAATAAATAAAGCCTAAAAGAAGCCCAAAAGCCCATATTCAAGCCCAAGTGCAAAAGTGCAAATATTAATTGTCAAAATTACAAATACACAAGGGCCAAAGTTGCAAATATTAAAGAAGAGGGAAGGATAGACTTCTATTCAACCCTAAAAACTTGCAGATGAGGATAAAAGCCAAAGAAGGAGAATTTAAGATCACAAATTCGTGGATAAAAGATTTGGGATCTAGGTAACTTGATTCCCAAGTTATATCCAAATCCAAAGATTAAGAGCCAGGATGCAGCTTCCAGAAGGAAACGACCAGATGGACGGACCAGGAGAAGCCACGCGCCAAAGCGCGTGGCCAGCCGCCACCATAAGGCCGCGAAAACGCGGCCAAAGCCGCGTTTCCGCGGCAATCCAGTCATATCTGGATACCAGTTTTCGTGGGAGAGTTGTGTTTGGACTCTACCTCTTTCTGCACCTATAAATACCCCTGCAGTGCAACCGAGAAGGGCGTCCGGAATTCACAGAGCAAATTCTAGGGTTTCTTAGGCTAACTTGTAGTTTAGGTTAGATTTTATTTTCGTTTTTCTTTTATAAATTTTGTAACTGAGAGTGGAGGAAGCTTTCATGGAGGAAGGAGTCCATGCTTGTACTGAGGTGACAGCGGTGTAAGCCTACTTTTCTTCCATTGTTAATGAAATCCACTTGAGGTTTGTTTTATTTTATGTTCTTTTATTCTTGTTTAATCTTGTGTTTCTTTTGTTCTTGTTTTCTTCTATTTTCTCTCTAATGTCTTGTGAACCATGAGACCCAATTGCGTTGAGACTGCCTAGCCGAAGAAGAGCCCTTGATGGCCTATGGAGATGAACAAACCTTCGTTAGTTTGTCTTTTATTTTCGTAGTGTAGATTAAGAAGGTGGACGATCCTATACGCCATACTTGTACGCCTTCCAAGAGAAGGTAAGTCATCGCAGGGATCAAAGGTAAGCAAGGTAGAAGAGGTATGTATGTATAGTTTTCTTTCTTTCTAATTCTAGTTTAGATCTCCATCTCTCTCAAATTTACTTTTCACCTTCTCATTGTAAATATCATATACCATTGTAAATAATAAAAGAAAATAATTTTTAGAGAATCTTACTTAAACGCTTCCATCGCTAGTCCCTCCCTAAGGATCACGACCCGCATAGCCCTTGCTACCGCGGATTCGAATTGAGCACCTCGCACATCCTTTTCCTAAATTTAATATTCCTTATTTTTGTGTGCAGGAAAATCTCAATCAAAACATTGGCCGCCACCATAAGGCCGCGGAAACGCGGCCCATGCCGCGTTTCCGCGGCAATCCAGTCATATCCAGGGAACCGCCTTCGTGGACGACTTCGACTGGGACTCTACCTCCTTCTGCTCTTATAAATACCCTCTGCAGTGCAACCGAGAAGAGCGTCCAGAGCCAGAGGGCCAAATTTAGGGTTTTAGGCTTTCTTCTTTCTTGTAGTTTAGGTTTTCTTTTCTTTTTAATTTTTATGTAAGTGAGGGAGAGGGTTATGTTGAGAGTGACACCGATGTATGCTTCTCTTCTCTTCCATTGTATCAAGTAATAAAGGTAACTTTTCTTTTTATGTCATTGCTTTATTTTCCTTTTTGTTTTCTTCTCTTTTTCTATTTTTATCTCTGTTGGTTTATGATGAGCATGCAAGTGATTTCCAAAGCACAAGTATAACGAATCTTGGTGGGTGCCAACGATATTTCATGGTGATGTTCTCCTCCTCAAGGTACGTATCACTTCATACTTGCCCAAGCTTGATGATATAATGCGAACAGGGGACTGAGATCGATCCTATGGTTTATGCGTTCAACGCCTCCAAAGCAAGGTAGAAAGTGTTAGGATTTCACGTTTTTCTTCAACCAAACTAAGGTTAGTGTTTATTTCTTTTCTTTTCTTTTCTTTTATTTTTTGTAGATTAAATCAACATCTCCAATTCTTTCTTTCTCATCTCATTATAAATACCGCCTCTAATCCTCCATCTTCATAATCTACCGCCTTCTTCCTAACTTAACTTTAACTATTCTTTTTGTTAACTTAAAGAAAATAATTTTTAGAGATAACTTACAAACGCTTCTATCGCTAGTCCCTCCCTGAGGATCACGACCCGCATAGCCATTGCTACCGCGGATTCGAATTGAGCACTTGCACATTTTGTTCTAAATCTAAAATACTTTATTTTGTGTGCAGGAAAAAACTCAATCACTCTTCTAGGTCAATGGCTATGATACAGGCCTTTAATCACCCATTAAATGGTGATTTAGGGTCTTCTTCTTCATTGCACACCATGGACCTAGAAACATGCAAGAGAGGTGTTATTAAGAGAATTTAATATTAAATAAATATGAAGATGTGGTATGAAATATTCAGTTTTAAAGACTAATCACATAGCAAATGACATGAAAAAGTTTATCCACTATCTGGCCTAGGACAACCCCCACCGCATAGTCGGAAGCGTCACACATCACCTCAAATAGAAGATTCAAATCAGATGGTCGGATGATGGTTGCCAGATTAACTTAGTTTTGAGCGTTTTATAGGCTGCCAAACAGGACGGGGTGAACTCAAGGGAATATCCTTTATTAGAAGGTCACAAAGAGGTTTGGAAAATTTTGAAAAGTCTTTGATAAAGCGGTGGTAGAACCCAACGTGGTCTAAGAAGGATTGCATCTCCCGAACAGTTCTAGGAGGTGGTAATTTGGAGATTAGTTTACTTTAGCTTTATCAACATTTATACCTCAATCAGAAACAATGTGTCCTAAGACAATCTCAGATTTCACCATGAAAATGACATTTTTCTCAATTAAAAAACTAGGTTCTTCTCCTTGCATCTTATTAATACCAACGATAGATGATACAAACTCTCATCAAAAGTAGACCCAAAGACAGAGAAGTCATCCATGAAAACCTCTAGAAATCGCCCGACCATGTCCAAAAAGATGCTCAACGTACACCGCTGAAAAGCGGCCGGTGCATTGCATAGCCCAAAGGGCATGCGACGGTATGCAAATATGCCAAAGGACATGTGAATATTATTTTCTCTTGGTCCTCACGAGCAATAGGGATTTGGTTATATCCCGAGTAACCATCGAAGAAGGAATAGTAAGCTTGACCGACAAGACGTTCTAACATTTGGTCGATGAAAGGCAGAGGAAATAATCTTTCCTAGTTATGGGGTTGAGTTTCCTATAGTTTATGCACACTTGCCAACCAGTTTGAACACGAGTTGGAACCAACTCATTATTCTCATTAGTAACAACTGTAACTCTTGACATTTTGGGCACAACTTATACTGGACTAACCCACTGACTAACGGAGATAGGGTAAATGACACCCGCATCTAACAATTTCATGAACTTCTACTCTCACCACCTCTTTCAAAATAGGGTTTAAACGTCTCTGTGGATCTCTCGAGGTTTTGACATTCTCTTTGAGATGATTTGGTGTATTACCAAAGAGAGACTAATTCCCTTGATGTCTGTTATGGTCTATCCTATGACTTCCTTATGTTCACTAAGAATATCTAGCAACTTCTCTTCTAGGTCCTTGTCTAAATGAGACAAAATGATCACAGGCAATGTTTCTGACTCACCTAGGAAGACATACTTCAACGTGTCAGGTAAAGGTTTGAGTTCCAACTTGGGATGCTCAACGTTTGATGAAACAGGAACAAATGTTGGCAATGGTAAGGGCTCTACCTTAGGTCTCCAGAGGTTGATGTCCGTGATGGAAACTGAATCTAACAATGTGTTGACCTCTTCTAGAGACTCCTCAACGTCAAAATTCATTTTAAAATGGGCCAAGCATTTCACCAAGGGATCTTCATAACAAGACTCCTCAAAGATGTGATTGACTGACACATCAATCATGTTGACCTCCTCATGATCATTCATTACATATGGTTGGGAACTAGTGTGAAAAACGTTTAGCTCAACTGTCATATTTTCAAATGATAAAGTCATGACTCTATTACTATATCTAATGACAGCATCGGCAGTAGCAAGGAATGGTCACTCTAAAATCACAAGAGCGTGATTGCTTGGATCTCTAACTGGGTCAGTATCTAAGATCACAAAGTCTGTAGGAAAATAGAATTCATCAACCTTCAAGATAACAACCTCAATAATTTTCTTGGGAACTTTAACTGATCTATCTGCTAGAAGCAATGTAAGGTTAGTGGGTTGTAACTCCCCTAAACCTAATTGTTTGTACATAGAATACGGTAAGAGGTTTAAACTTGCCCCTAGATCTAGTAGACACCGATCCATAACCTGATCTCCTATCCTAACAGAAATAGTTGGACTCCCCAGATCCTTATACTTGGGTGCAATGGTTGTTGGATTAGACATGATGCTTGTGTAGCAAATGCAGCTTCACGAGGCACAGAACTTTTCCTCTTGGTCATGGTTAGATCCTTTAAAAACTTGGTATATGAAAGAATATGATTGATGGAATCCAAGAAGGGAACATTGATTTGGACATTTTTGAAAACTTTCAAAATTTTCTCATAGTGATTTTTTTCTAGTTGGTTGAAGATGTTGAGGAAATGGGGCCTTGGGTAAAAGGATTTCTCTTGATTGTTAACAACAACTTGGTCATCTTTCTTTATTGACTCCTTTGGGTTCTCTTTTTCTTTTTCATTAACAACATTAGGATTGTTTGGTGGAGCTTGAATTTGATTATCCGCTCTCTTGCCCGACCGTAAAGTGTGGATGGCTTGGACTTCATGGTTTGAACCAGAACTAATTTTGAACTGGCCTGTATGAGTATTTTGAGGAGCAGGTTGTCCTCTCGGATTGGGCTCAGTTTAACTAGGGAAATGTCTTCTCTCTCTCTAATAGATGCAGCTAATTGTTTTATCTGAACCTCGAGTCAGGCTATCATCTGATTCTGATTGTGAGATATTTGGGCCTTGGTTTGATTAGTTATGACTTGACTCTGCATGAATTGTTGGAGAGTGTCCTCTAAAGATTTTTTTTTCTTTGATTAGGAGGGACATATTGAGGAGAGGCAGATGGTGTTGCATTTCCTTTGTGAAATTGATTATTAGAAGATAGTCCTTGAAATGATGATGATCCACCATATCCTTGTTCTTGAGAAGATTTACATGAAATGTTAGTATGGTTTTGCCAACCCAGATTGTGCGTTTCACTAAATGGGTTATTGTTGGGATTGGACTTGCGAAATGTATTGAGTACATTTGCTTGCTCTGCTTTGATAATTGGTACCCGAGGTATTGTTTAACCAAGTGGTCTTGACTGTCACAAAGGATACAAACGGGAGACACCACTGGCTTAGATGGTTTGGAAGCCGAAGATTGTGCTTCCTTACTCAATTCTAACATTTCAAGTCCTTGTACTACTGATGTCAATTTGGCATCACTCTCAAAATTAGGGTGGACTTTATGCATAGCACCCCTATTGGTGACAATTGTGGTGATGGTTGCTTATCATCAACGTTAATAGGCTCTCATTCTATAGTATTTTCTGCTACCTCTTCAAAAAATCTCCATGCATCATTGATCATTTTACTAGTGAATATTTCATTGCAAAGGGACTTAATCGTAGTCTTATTTGAGTAGTCTAAGCCTTCGTAAAGAATTTAGATCAAACAGATTTTTTTTTTCAAATCCGTGATGAGGACACTCAAGCAAAAGATCCTTGAATCTTTCAAAATATGTGAAAAATATTTCCCCTTGTAATTGATGAAAGGTGTTGAAGGCTTGATATATGATAGCAATTTTCAGTTTGGAGTAGAACTTCCTATAGAAAGCTTCGGCTAGTCATACCCAAGTGGAAATTGAACCCGATTGGAAAGTAAGAAGCCAAGCTTTGACTTTTTTTCTTTTAGGAAAAAGGGGAATAACCTACGTATTCGGGATTCCTCCGTCATTTCATTATACTTCATGGTTCCACAAATATCCTCAAATTCCCACAAATATTCCTCCGTCATTTTATTATACATCATGGTTCCATGTTAGTATTGAAAAACACCTAGAGGAGGGGTGAATAGGTGATAATGCTAATCAATGCTCAATTTAAAAATATGATGCAACAATCGCTCAAACAAGACTAAGAGCCGAATACCCCGTAAAGGGTTCTGAACTCCTTCCTCCTGATTCCTCTTGAAATGAGTTAGAGGTGCACAATGCAACCTTGTTGTATGGGACTAAGATTGACAAGATGAATGAAAACAAATGAATCTTGCAATGAAGATAGAGAGCAAGTAATAAGAGCAATGAAAGTAAAGCAAGAATCAAGTGCAAGTAAACCAAACGCAAATACCGAGAATTGTTATCGAGGTTCGAGCACCCAGCTCTACTTCCCGCCTTCCCCAGAAGGATTCCAACCACTTTCACTATCACAAAGATGTTACAAATTCACCGGAGTACCCAACTCCACAATCTCAAGTACAAGCAATCTCTTAGTAGTCAAAAGACCACAAACTCTCTCTTGCAAAATTCTCTTCCCTTACAAAGGTCCTTAGAGAACAATGAGTAGGAATGAAGCTCTTGTGTGTAAAGAAAAAGAAATCAGAGAGTTCTTGAAAACACTTCAGAAAATGAGAGAGAATTTCAGCACAAAAACCAAGAAACCAAGCTCTTTTGAATGCCTTAAACTTTTGAAACTTTTGCAAATTTTCTTGTAATCAATCTCTCCCTAAACACCCCTATTTATAGTAGAGGGCTAGGGTTAGAAGATAAAACTCACTTAAGGCTAATAGGAAAGTATTAGGATCAGCAAATGACATTTAAACCCTTATTAGAGAGAAAAAGACAAAATAAATCAGCCTTAAAATTATAGCCGTTACTGTTCAAACGGCTATACCGGTCGACCAGTCGGTCGACCGAAGTATAAAAATAAGAGCCGTTGCAGGCTCTCGGTCGACCGAGAAATACAGAGAGCAATGGTCTTGCAGTCAGGCAGGTGTCGGTCGACCGCCGGATCGACCGTGAAACGTGCACACGGATACTCACTGCTGCCAGAACCTCGGTCGACTGGGTCGGTCGACCGGCTTGACCTGACACAGGGTCGGCCGACCCGGACGGTCGACCGGCTCAGGTCAAAAGCCAAAACAAAAACAGAATTTTGAGGAGAAATCTATTTTTAACAAAACAATTTTGAATAGAGATATATATAATGGATAAAAAAAGGTGTTTGTAGGCTGAAGATTGTATACAAACTATTTTTGTACATATTATAGGAAATATATTTGGAAACAAGATGTGCGCAAAAACGTGTGTGATAGAGCTTCAAACCTATTCACTATTCTTTTAACAAAACTCTAAACTAAAAACAAATCTAATAAATTATCTTGAGCAATCTTGAAGTCTTGAGCCATGCAATGCCTTGCTAGAGCCTTCTCTTCTATGTTCCTTCCTTGATGTGCAAAAAGCCTTCTTTACTTTATGAACCTAGAATTTCTTGCAATAGCTAAGCAATGGCCTCCAAATATGGTACTAACCTGAAACTTATTTTAAACAAACTAATTAGTACCAAATAGCTCTTATTTGTTTTGTTATCATCAAAACTCTAAACAAATGGAGAGTGTAACCTTTTGGGCTAACAATCTCCCCCTTTTTGATGATGACAAAACAAATAGGCTATAAACAAAAATATAGGGGAGGAGAAAGCTCCCCCACAAATTATGCTATATTAAACAAAGAAAAACAATGTAATTTGTAATTTGCAAGTAAACATCATGAAACCAAAAACCATGAGAATATAAAACACTTGCAAAATACTTAAACTCAAATTATAAGAATTCATGAAAACACATCAAAAACTAAAAACATATATAAACTCATATGGAATCAAAATCATATGAACTCATATTTTCATACATAAACTCATTCTCCCCCTTTTGTCATACATCAAAAAAGGTTAAGAAAACATTTTTATTCAATAACACAAACATTAAGTTCACCACAAATGAAAGAAAATCTAGCAAAATCAAGTGGTTTAGTGAAAATATCGGCTAGTTGCAAATCCGTAGAAACATAATCAATATCTATATCTCCTTTCTCAAAATGATCTCTAAGAAAGTGATATCTAATCTCAATGTGCTTGGTCTTACTATGTTGATTTGCATTCTTTGTCATATGTATAGTACTAGTATTATCACAAAATATTTTTATATGGTTACAATGCAAATCATAATCAAGGAGAGTATGTTTCATCCAAAGGACTTGTGCACAACAAGCCCCCGCGGCAACATACTCCGCCTCGGCGGTTGAGAGAGCTACGGAATTTTGTTTCCTAGAGGACCATGAAACAAGACAATTACCAAGAAATTGACATGTCCCACTAGTAGTCTTTCTATCTACTCTACAACCCGCATAGTCGGCATCCGAATAACTCGTCATTGAGAAATCTCCGGTTTTCGGATACCATAGACCCATTCCAATTGTGCCCTTAATATAACAAATAATGCGTTTTACCGCAATAAGATGGGACTCTTTGGGACACGATTGAAATCTAGCACAAAGACACACACTAAACATGATATCCGGCCTACTTGCCGTCAAATACAAAAGACTACCTATCATGTTTCTATACAATTTAATATCAAAATTTTTACCTTGGTCATCCTTATCAAGCTTGGTGGTAGTTGCCATGGGAGTGTTGCAAACCTTTGAGTCTTCAAGTCCAAACCTCTTTACGAGTTCCTTTGCGTATTTGGCTTGACATATGAAGTTCCCATCTTACAATTGCTTGATTTGGAGTCCAAGAAAGAAATTAAGCTCACCCATTGAAGACATTTCAAACTCACATTGCATAACCTTTTCAAATTCCTTGCATAAAAACTCATTAGTAGAACCAAAAATTATATCATCAACATAAATTTGCACAATTAAAATGTCATTATCAACATGCTTAGTGAATAGTGTTGTATCTACTTTGCCTTTAATAAAATCATTTGAAATGAGAAAACTAGAAAGCCTTTCATACCAAGCTCTTGGAGCTTGTTTCAATCCATACAAAGCTTTATCAAGTTTAAAAACAAAATTAGGATGAACATGATCAATAAAACCGGGAGGTTATTCAACATAAACTGAAAATCACCTAGAGGGGGGGTGAATAGGTGATATAGCTAATCTATGAACTCAATACGGAATTTAAAAACTTAATGCAATACACTCAAGTACAATCAACAAGTGATGCACACACAACCAAGCCAAGCAATAATGAATGCACAATATGAATAGTTGCAAGGCACAAAGTAAAGAGAGAGATAGAGAGAGTCAATGGATCAAGCGCAAACAATAAGATATGTTTCGAGGTTCGAGCACCCAGCTCTACATCCCCGCCTTCGACACACGAAGGATTTCTAATCCACTAGTTAGTCCACAAAGAACTCTCACAAGGAGTACCCAACTCCTCTCTTTACAACCACAACCTCCTCCTTGAGGCAAGCTTCAATCCAACAAAACAATCACCTCACAACTTGAGGGATTAGCACAAAGCAAACAAGGATCACCTCACCACTTGAGGGATACAACCCAATAGCACAACCTCCTCAACACAATGAGGGAAAGGCACAAAGCCAAGCTAAGATAGGGATTATAACTTGGTGGTCTAACAAACAACCACAAACAATTTCTTTCTCCCACACAAAGATCCTATAGAAGAGATAGTAGATTTTAGCTCAAGTGTGGAGAAAACCAATGGAATGGAAATCAAAATCACAAAGAAAAATCCTTGGAAAAAACTGAAACCAAGATATAGAAGTTCAATCAAATCTTTTCCAAAAACTCTTTTCTTTGATTTCCAAACCCTAACAAAAACTCCAAATAGATTGTTCAATATGAGTTCAAAAACTTCTTTTGATTGCTGTGAAAACACCAGAGAGTAGGGAAAAATTCGCACAAAAATTCTTTGAGAAAACAGGCTATGAATGGGGTATTTATAGATCCCAGAAAAATATAGCCGTTAGCAGCAGAAAATGCCAAAAATGAACTGCCGGTCGACCGCTCCGGTTGACCGTCCAACGGTCAAATTTTGCCCGTTGGCAGCTACCGGTCGACTGCCCCGGTCGACCCAAACAAACAGAGAGCTCTGCTCTCAGACCCGGTCGACCCTGACGGTCGATCGTCCCTGTGTCTGCTAAACGTGCACAGATCTGTGCACGTCGGTCGACCGACCCGGTCGACCGACTTCATCCCAAGTCGACTTGATCAGAAGACTAGTCGACTGGTTGAAGCCTGGAACAGAAAACTGGGTCAGAAAAAATAGTTTAAAAATATTTTAAAAAAATCTTTTAACACTCCTAAAATCACCAAAAATAGTTTTATCATTTTGCATTGATATATAAACGTGTGGTAAAAATTTTAGCTCAAATATCAATCAATATGAACTATTTTTGTGTCTTATCATTTTTACTAAAAACCAAAAACTGTATTTTCTAAAACTTGAATTTTGAATAGAAAATACGTTTTGTCCAAAACTCTTCCAAATACAAAAACATGATATTTAAACACTTTGAAGCATGATGCATATGGATAGAAATCCAATATACATGAAACATATATATATATATATATATCATAGTTTTTGTCTTTAATTCCAAAAATAAGTTTTGTTAAAACACAAAACCTAAAACACATGAAATAGGTATATCAAAGTAAGTTTGTCTAAGAGTTGAAGCATGCATGTATATAGAACAAATCTAATATACATTAAACCATGTAAACTTGTTTTGATATAAAATCTATTCATGCAAACCAAGATCGGTTAAACCTAAAACCGAAAACCAAAATCAAAACATGAAACGTGTGTGTTGTGAACTTGAGCATATCATACTATTCTAATCTTTACAATTTGGATCTAAACACAAAACTAAACTATGGTACCGATGTCTTCTTATAGAGCGCAAACTCCAAGCCGACTCGATCCAAAACTCTTTGATCCACCGAGCAAGTGCTATATATGATCTTTGACGCTCGGGCTCTTGAATCAACATGTGAATGCTTCCCAATCATCTTGTTGAAGCTAATCACCAACTAATAACTTGATTAATGATCTGAAACTAAATAACACAAGATTATTAGTACACATAACTACATGAGTTAATCATCATCAAAACTAGAGTGGAAGGCCTTTGGGCCAACAGTCTCCCCCTTTTTGATGATGACAAAACTCATGGAGTTATATATGCATGGATTAAAGTTAAGCTTCAAAGAAGCTCCCCCTTAACTCATGCATAGGATAAACAACTAATAAATGGCTCTAGATACCAATGAAATTATAAAACATGAAACATGCATAGATATGCATAATACAATAAATGGCTCTAGAAACCAATGGAAGATACCAATGAAATTTTCAAAAACAAATAAACATGTTCTAGATACCAATTAGCAAAAACAAATAAACATGCTCTTGATACCAATTAAACTAAACAAATAAACATGCTCTAGATACCAATTAAACTCAATATATGCAAAACAAAACTAATGATCTCTTTTACAAGCTCTTGATACCAAAACTAAACATGTTCTTTAAATAATACTTTTGATACCAATTGAACTTAATATAAAAACACATAAAACATGCATAATTGAACTTAATATAAAAACACATAAAACATGCATACAAACATGCATATAAACTCAAATTCTTCTCCCCTTTTTGTCAATCATCAATAAAGGGGTTGAAGACAAAACAGAACTAATAAAAACATATTCTTCTCTTCTTTTTGTTCAAAACAAAGAATTAATAAAGGGATGTTCTTCTCCTTTTTGGTCTAAAAACAAATATGATACCAATTAAAAATGTGTCAATGAAGTGCATCTAGATACCAATTAAAAAGTGAAACTATACCAATTGAAAAACAAAAAATCTTGATCCCAATTGATAAGTAAACAAATAACATACCAATTGTAAATAAACAATCTTGATATTAATTGAAATTAAACATTACAATTTTGAATTTCTAAACATGAATCTTAATACCAATTGAAATTATTATTCTTTTTACCAATTGAAATCATTATTTTCTATCATAAAGCAAAGGAGTGGAATACAAAATACCAATTGAAAGATGAAATAAAAGATTTTCTCCCCCTTTATGAAATACCAAATAAAACTATGCATAGGCTCGAATAAAGATACCAATTGAAAGCTAAATCAATTGAAACAAGGTTAAAGCTCAAGCTTAGCATAAACAAAATCTTGTGCTTAAAGATATAGGGATATAATAAGCACAAATAAAACATATATATTATATATATATATATATATATATATATATATTATATATATATATATATATATATATGAAAAGTAGATACCAATTGAAATTGATATTCTTTGAAGTGCAAGCATACATATACAAAAAAAATATGAGTATACAAAAATGTCTATATTGATACCTATTGAAGGAATCCAATGATATCAATTGAAACAATAATAATATCAAGTGTATACCTCATATTACCTACCACTCATTCATGCACAAGTTTAAAAGATATTCAAGAAGGGTATACATGGCATGGTCGCCCATCCAACTGCCCTTAGATGGTAGGGGTTTTCAAAAATAGGTTTACAAATATAGTATGTTTGAAAACTACTACCAAGGAAGAATATCACAACTAGTTATATGAATCAACTAATACGAGATCCTTCAAACAAGGAATAACAAAAATATTTTTCATGAAGACACATGTAAACCACATGGCACTAAGACACTCAAAATCCATATAGCACAATTTGTACTCATGAAAACTAAGTCATGAGAAAATATTAAATAAGGTGAGTGTACAAGTGTTATGAGAAACACATCAACATGAAAATGGACAATCAAGCTCAATATTGAAAACATGAAATTCATCTAGGATGTGAAATCACCAATTGAAATCATCCAAAAAAAACATGAACTTCATCATAAATGTGAAATCACCTAGCAAACATGAAATTCATCCAAACGATTTAAACTTCAAGGTATATGTATGTCCTGTACAAACATAAGTATACATACATATCCTAAACACAATGAGTCCACAAAAGTATATGCATGAAGGCACATGGCTCAAGGATGTACATGTATAATCAATAGTTTGGACAAGATAGACATATACATGAAGTTAAAATACATGATCATGAAAACATATCCAAATTGAGGAATACAAGTTAGAATGCATGAATCATCAAAACTAGACTATACTAGCACATCTAATGGGTACAAATAGGCATTCAAGCACAAACATAAAAAGATTTACTTATTGCCCATTCTATGTACAAGTATAAATTCTAGTTTTCATGAAAACTAACATCTAAACATATATTCAAATCATGAAGTATAAAATGACACATAGATCAACATGAAAATCATAAAAATGATCATAATAATCAAAAATATGAATTATTAAAACAAAAAGTCATAGTCAACCATATGATTAGCATGACAAAGACATGTGCATTAGATCTATGATTAACATGATAGTTAAAACATAAAGAGAACACAAAATATGGGTCCATACTAAACATGGGTGTCTCAACAACTAATCATGTAAAGCATAAGTCTAATAAACATGGCAAATATCATACTAATCATGAAACAATAAAATATGAGTCATTAAAACAAACATCATAAGCATCCATATGATCATTATGTATATGCATGTACATTAGATCTAGGCATACATGATAGTACTAAATAAGGTGAGAACACAAAGATAAGATCCATATAAAACATGGGTGTCTCAAGTAATTAAACATGTATAACACTAATCTAATCAACATGACATAAGCATAATGAACAATAAAACAAGACATGCTATAAATTAATGAAAAAGCATGTAAATAAAAATGGGAGTTAGAGAATGATACCAAAACTGATGAAGGTGCATCTCTAGTTCTCCAAACCACGGTGGTCTTCCCACCAAATCCCCTTGAGAGTGAAGCATCCAAATGGTTCTCTTTTAAACTTAGAACGCATCCACCTCAAGGCACCAATATTCTCACGTGATGCGAGAGCTCCCACCTACATCAAAAGTCAAGGAGGTGGTTTTTGGTACCCATTTTCTTTTGGGTCCATAGGGGTTAGTTTCTTTTCTAACCCAAACAAGATTACATGCTAAATTTTCATTATGTAAACGATCATAGCAAAATCTAGCAAGATGGCCTTTTCGACCACAATGTGTACATGTGTACACATGAGCATACATGTCATGGTTGTGTCCGTGGAAAGCATGTGTATGCCGTGTAGGGTGTGCATACAAAGATGGACCTTGTTTCTTATGAACCAACGTTTCCAAACGTGTATGATTTAAAGCACATTGGCTCAAAGTGGAGCCCAAACAATCAACACTTTTCTTCAAAATATTTATATCTTTTTCAATACTTGAAGATAAAGTGGAGCATGTAAGAGGTGTGCTAGAAAAAGAAGCTATACTAGCATGGCACACATGAGAATCAATATCAATTTTTAAAATTCATTTTTCTTTAAAACTAAATCCAATTCTTTTGTAATGGAATCAATTTTATTTTTCAAGACAAGGTTATCTTTTAAAACAAAATCCAATTTTGAAGATAAAACCTCATTGTTTTTCACAACATCATCACAATCATTTTTGCTTTTCAAAACTTCAATCTCATTAAGAGCAAGGTCTAGTTGAGATCTTAGTGAGTCACGTTCACTAGTGATCTCTTCCTTCTCTTGCAAAACCAATTCAAAATTAGAACACAAATCCGTTAATTCATTTTTCAAAACAAGATTATCCTCTTTCAAAAGTTTGTGTTTTTCCAAGAAATTTTCAAGCTTTGTGGCAAGTTCCATATTTAAAGTTTGAGCTTCTAAACAACCATCACAATAGGAACTAGAGCAATCATCTAATTGAGAATCCGATCGTACCTCAAGGGAGTTCTTCCCTTAGACCATGAAGCAATGCTCGTCGGACATGTCTCTCCTAGATCCTCTCAACTTGTTGATAATCCTTGGAAGCTCGGGAGAAGTTAATATGCTCCAAACTGTAAAAGCCGAGTCATAACGATCAAACACCGGTAAAAGATGTTCATTAAGAGATGCTCTAAGTGCTCTAAGTGCTAATGCATTAGCCTTTTTGTGTTTACTACTATTAGGGAAGGATTCTAAAGTGGAGGCTTGATAAACAAGATGACCTAGTGATTTTAAATGCCTACTCATATTGGCCTTCCAAGTATCAAGTCTAAAATGGTCAAACATAGGAGGGCTATCCATGAGTGCAAATGAAAATGCAAATGAAGATTAGCTAACCAAGATCTCACTCCTAGGTGGTTAAACCTAAATATCAGGAGCGGAGGCTCTGATACCAATTGAAAATCACCTAGAGGGGGGGTGAATAGGTGATATAGCTAATCTATGAACTCAATGCGGAATTTAAAAACTTAATGCAATACACTCAAGTGCAATCAACAAGTGATGCACACACAACCAAGCCAAGCAATAATGAATGCACAATATGAATAGTTGCAAGGCACAAAGTAAAGAGAGAGATAGAGAGAGAGTCAATGGATCAAGCGCAAATAACAAGATATGTTTCGAGGTTCGAGCACCCAGCTCTACATCCCCCCTTCGACACACGAAGGATTTCTAATCCACTAGCTAGTCCACAAAGAACTCTCACAAGGAGTACCCAACTCCTCTCTTTACAACTACAACCTCCTCCTTGAGGCAAGCTTCAATCCAACAAAACAATCACCTCACAACTTGAGGGATTAGCACAAAGCAAACAAGGATCACCTCACCACTTGAGGGATACAACCCAATAGCACAACCTCCTCAACACAATGAGGGAAAGGCACAAAGCCAAGCTAAGATAGGGCTTATAACTTGGTGGTCTAACAAACAACCACAAACAATTCTTTCTCCCACACAAAGATCCTATATAAGAGATAGTAGATTTTAGCTCAAGTGTGGAGAAAATCAATGAAATGGAAATCAAAATCACAAAGAAAAATCCTTGGGAAAAACTGAAACCAAGATATAGAAGTTCAATCAAAATCTTTTCCCAAAAACCCTTTTCTTTGGTTTTCCAAACCCTAACAAAAACTCCAAATAGATTGTTCAATATGAGTTCAAAAACTTCTTTTGATTGCTGTGAAAACACCAGAGAGTAGGGGAAAATTCGCACAAAAATTCTTTGAGAAAACAGGCTATGAATGGGGTATTTATAGACCCCAGAAAAAATATAGCCGTTAGCAGCAAAAAATGCCAAAAATGAACTGCCGTCGACCGCTCCGGTCGACCGTCCAACGGTCAAATTTTGCCCGTTGGCAGCTACCGGTCGACCGCCCCGGTCGACCCAAACAAACAGAGAGCTCTGCTCTCAGACCCGGTCGACCCTGACGGTCGACCGTCCCTGTGTCTGCCAAACGTGCACAGATCTGTGGACGTCGGTCGACCGACCCGGTCGACCGACTTCATCCCAAGTCGACTTGATCAGAAGACTAGTCGACTGGTTGAAGCCTGGAACAGAAAACTGGGTCAGAAAAACAGTTTAAAAATATTTTGAAAAATCTTTTAACACTCCTAAAAATCACCAAAATACTTTTATCATTTTGCATTGATATATAAACATGTGGTAAAAAGTTTAGCTCAAATATCAATCAATATGAACTATTTTTGTGTCTTATCATTTTTACCAAAAACCAAAAACTGTATTTTCTAAAACTTGGATTTTGAATAGAAAATACGTTTTGTCCAAAACTCTTCCAAATACAAAAATATGATATTTAAACACTTTGAAGCATGATGCATATGGATAGAAATCCAATATACATGAATATATATATATCATAGTTTTTGTCTTTAATTCTAAAAATAAGTTTTGTTAAAACACAAAACCTAAAACACATGAAATAGGTATATCAAAGTAAGTTTGTCTAAGAGTTGAATCATGCATGTATATAGAACAAATCTAATATACATTAAACCATGTAAACTTGTTTTGATATAAAATCTATTCATGCAAACCAAGATCGGTTAAACCTAAAACCGAAAACCAAAACCAAAACATGAAACGTGTGTGTTGTGAACTTGAGCATATCATACTATTCTAATCTTTACAATTTGGATCTAAACACAAAACTAAACTATGGTACCGATGTCTTCTTGTAGAGCGCAAACTCCAAGCCGACTCGATCCAAAACTCTTTGATCCACCGAGCAAGTGCTATATATGATCTTTGACGCTCGGGCTCTTGAATCAACATGTGAATGCTTCCCAATCATCTTGTTGAAGCTAATCACCAACTAATAACTTGATTAATGATCTGAAACTAATAACACAAGATTATTAGTACACATAACTACATGAGTTAATCATCATCAAAACTAGAGTGGAAGGCCTTTGGGCCAACATAAACTTCTTCATTTATAAAACCATTCAAAAATGCACTTTTCACATCCATTTGAAAAAGTTTAAAATTTTTGAAAGATGCAAAAGCTATTGTCATCCGTATGGCTTCAAGCCGTGCTACGGGTGCAAAGGTCTCCTCAAAGTCAATTCCCTCAACTTGAGTGTAACCTTGGGCCACTAACCTAGCCTTATTCCTAATCACATTTCCGGACTCATCCATCTGTTTCTAAAGATCCACTTAGTACCAATTATTGGTCTATCGTGAGGCCTAGGAACAAGGTGCCAAACTTGGTTGCGCTCAAATTGATTGAGTTCCTCTTGCATGGCTAGCAACCAATATGAACCCGCCTCGGCTTCGAGGATGCTTTTGGGTTCAAAATGAGAAATGAAAGCAAAGTTACCACATAGGTCATGGAGTTTGGAGCGAGTTGTTACCCCTTTAGATGCATCACCTAAGATGAACTCCTTGGGATGATTTGTGGCATATCTCCAAGCTTTAGGAAGCGGTTGAGAGCTTTCCTCTTTATCCTCTTGAACATCACCAATGGATTCTTGCTTTTCTTCTTGAGCGGGTGAGTCCTTCAAGGATAGTCTCTCCATGTCTTCACCTAATGGGTCAATCTCTACAACATTCTCAACAACCACATTAGATTCTTCAAACTTAACATGCATGGATTCTTCAATGGTAAGTGAAGATCTATTGAATACTCTATAAGCTTTGCTAGTAGTAGAATATCCAACAAAGATTGCTTCATAAGCCTTAGCATCAAATTTACCCAAGTTATCTTTAGTATTCAAAACAAAACACTTGCATCCAAAAACTTTGAAATATGTAACATTAGGTTTTCTAGAATGATACATTTCAAAAGATGTTTTGGAAGAATTTTTATACAAATAAATACGATTTGATATATAGCATGCGGTGTTTACGGCCTCGGCCCATAGATATTGAGGAGGTCATATTCACTTATCATTGTCCTAGCCATCTCTTGAAGTGTTCTATTTTTCCTTTCTACAACTCCATTTTGTTGTGGAGTTCTAGGACAAGACATTTCATGCTTAATTCTCTTTTCATCACAATAAGTCATGAAGAGTTGGTTAACAAACTCACCACCTCTATCACTCCTTATTTTAAAATCGAAAAACCCTTTTCTTTTTCCACTCTTTTTCGGAAAATCTTAAAATGAGAAAAAGTTTGATCTTTGTGTTCCAAAAAGAAAACCCAAGTAAATCGGGAAAAATTATCAACTAAAACAAATGCATATCTACTATCATTTAAGCTTTTATTTTTAGTTGGTCCAAAAAGATCCATATGAATTAATTCTAGTGGTCTAGTTGACATGATATCCTTGATTGGTTTGAAGGAAGACTTGGTTTGCTTCCCAAGTTGGCACGCACCACAAATGCGGTCTTTCTTAAACTTCAAGCAAGGTATACCCTTCACCAATTCCTTAGAATTAATCCTAGAAAGATGATCAAAAGATGCATGTCCTAATCTTTTATGCCAAAGCCAAGAATTTTCATCAAAAGCATTTAAGCATTTAGTAGAACATTCCACATTAAGCATGTCAATGATATAAACATTATCATCACGAAAACCGGTGAGAATACAATCATTGGTTTTAACATCAAAGATTTTGCAAGAAGAATCATCAAAAATAACCTTAAGTCCACGGTCACAACATTGACTAATGCTAAGCAAATTATGCTTCAAACCATCAACAAGTACAACATTTTTTATAATGGGAGATGCACCAATTTGAATGTTACCTATACCGATGATAGTACCTTTGGAGTCATCCCCGAAGGTGACGGAGCCACCTTCCTCGTACCTTGATAGGGTTGTAAAGTTATTGATATCCTACGTCATGTGTCTTGAACAACCACTATCAAGGTACCACCGCTCCCTACGTCTTGGAGCCTTGGTGTGTACCTATATCAAATAATTTAGGACTTGATTTTGGTACCCACATTTTCTTGGGTCCTAAAGAGTTAGTTTCATTAACCCAAACAAGATTATTGGTTCTATTTACTTGGTCATAACAAAATTTAGCCAAATGTCCATTCTTACCACAATATGTGCATCTATACAATCTACCATATTTAAAAGCATAGTGAGTGTGTGATTTTGTGAGCATGAGAATTGTGAGCATGAAAAGATTTAGCATGAGAAGTGTTATGTGTAGTGTGAGCATGAGGAATCTTAACATGTGAATCTTTAGCATGAGAGGTGTGCTTTTTAGAAAACATTTCTTCAAGTTTCTTAGTGTTAAAAGCACAATCCTTTAAAGTCTTTTCAAAAACAACAATTCTAGTTTTTAAAGAAGAAATTTCTTTTTCATCAATCTTAAAAAATTTGCTTTACAAGTAACTTTGTAAGCACTAAATTCATTTTGGGTAGAAATGAGATTTGAAGAAATTTCATCTTTTTCTTTAGAAATAATAGCAAGTTGATTTTTGAGAAAAGCAACTTCCTTTTCCAATTTAGAGCATTCAATCTTTTTATTATCATAGGTTTCTGAAAGTTCAACAAAAGCATGAACAAGAACTTCTTTACTTAATTCATCATCTTTTTCATCAAGAGGTTGAGGGGTTACCTTTGGTGTGTTTGCCATGAAACACATATTCGCTATATCCGCCTCTTCCTCGGACTCGCTTTCTGAATCCCAAGTTGCCTTGTACGCTTTCTTTTCTTCCGGTTTCTTTGGCTTGAAGGAGGAGGTCATCTTCTTCTTGAACTCCGGGCAATCGGCCATGATATGTCCGGGTTTTCGGCAATTGTAGTATATAATTCTTCTCTCCTCTTTGCCTTCAAATTTCCTTCGGAAGTTGAGCTTGTTCCTCCAGTACATTCTCTTCACATTGCGAACAAGTAGTGATAGCTCCTCATCTTCTTCTTCGTCTTCTTCATCGTCTTCAACAGTGGATGAAGACTTGAAGGCTATGGATTTCTTCTTTAGTGGAGCGGCCTCTTCTCTTGCCTTCTTTTCCATCTCATGGGTTTTTAAGTTCCCAATGAGACTAATGAGGTCCATTTCATCCTTGTCGTTCAATTCTTTCAAGGTGGTGGCCTTTATCTCCCATGATGTAGGAAGAGCCCGAATCACTTTCCGCACCTTTTGATCATTGAAAATATCATCACCTAAAGAAGAAAGAGCATTGATAATTTTAGTAAACCTTGTAATCATGCAATCAATGGATTCATCATCAATCATTTTAAAGGATTCATATTGGGACCTTAAGAGATCTATCTTAGCTCTCTTAACTTGTGAAGTCCCCTCGTGTGTGACCAACAAATGTTGCCAAATCTCATAGGCGGATTGGCAATGAATTACCCGTGTAAGGTCATCCTCATTCAAGGCGGTTAAGAGGGAATTTTGGGCCTTGGAGTTAGCCTCATATTCTCTAAAGGTGAAGTCGGTCCATGTGCTCTCATCACTATCGGATGCAACATAGGGTTTGATCAAAGATTTTACAACTAAGCTACCTAATGATTGCAAAAAGATAGTCATCCTAACCTTCCAAATAGGAAAATTTAGTCCATCAAATTTAGGAGGGGTTTTGATGTTATCGGCCATGTTTACTAGTGAATGAATGTAAGAATGCAAATGTTGATTAGCAAGTTTTAAGGATCTCTCTATGGATGTTAAGCCAAAACCTAGGGTCCAAGCTCTGATACCAATTGAAAAATACCTAGAGGGGGGTGAATAGGTGATAATGCTAATCAATGCACAATTTAAAAATATGATGCAACAATCGCCCAAAATAAGACTAAGAGCCGAATACCCCGTAAAGGGTTCTGAACTCCTTCCTCCTGATTCCTCTTGAAATGAGTTAGAGGTGCACAATGCAATCTTGTTGTATGGGACTAAGATTGACAAGATGAATGAAAACAAATGAATCTTGCAATGAAGATAGAGAGCAAGTAATAAGAGCAATGAAAGTAAAGCAAGAATCAAGTGCAAGTAAACCAAACGCAAACACCGAGAATTGTTATCGAGGTTCGAGCACCCATCTCTACTTCCCCGCCTTCCCCAGAAGGATTCCAACCACTTCCACTATCACAAAGATGTTACAAATTCACCGGAGTACCCAACTCCACAATCTCAAGTACAAGCAATCTCTTAGTAGTCAAAAGACCACAAACTCTCTCTTGCAAAATTCTCTTCCCTTACAAAGGTCCTTAGAGAACAATGAGTAGGAATGAAGCTCTTGTGTGTAAAGAAAAAGAAATCAGAGAGTTCTTGAAAACACTTCAGAAAATGAGAGAGAATTTCAGCACAAAAACCAAGAAACCAAGCTCTTTTGAATGCCTTAAACTTTTGAAACTTTTGCAAATTTTTCTTGTAATCAATCTCTCCCTAAACACCCCTATTTATAGTAGAGGGCTAGGGTTAGAAGATAAAACTCACTTAAGGCTAATAGGAAAGTATTAGGATCAGCAAATGACATTTAAACCCTTATTAGAGAGAAAAAGACAAAATAAATCAGCCTTAAAATTATAGCCGTTATTGTTCAAACGGCTATACCGGTCGACCGGTCGGTCGACCGAAGTATAAAAATAAGAGCCGTTGCATGCTCTCGGTCGACCGTCCGGTCGACTGAAAAATACAGAGAGCAATAGTCTTGCAGTCAGGCAGGTGTCGGTCGACCGCCGGGTCGACCGTGAAACGTGCACACGGATACTCACTGCTGCCAGAACCTCGGTCGACTGGGTCGGTCGACCGGCTTGACCTGACACAGGGTCGGCCGACCCGGACGGTCGACCGGCTCAGGTCAAAAGCCAAAACAAAAACAGAATTTTGAGGAGAAATCTATTTTTAACAAAACAATTTTGAATAGAGATATATATAATGGATAAAAAAAGAGTTTGTAGGCTGAAGATTGTATACAAACTATTTTTGTACATATTATAGGAAATATATTTGGAAATAAGATGTGCGCAAAAACGTGTGTGATAGAGCTTCAAACCTATTCACTATTCTTTTAACAAAACTCTAAACTAAAAACAATCTAATAAATTATCTTGAGCAATCTTGAAGTCTTGAGCCATGCAATGCCTTGCTAGAGCCTTCTCTTCTATGTTCCTTCCTTGATGTGCAAAAAGCCTTCTTTACTTTATGAACCTAGAATTTTCTTGCAATAACTAAGCAATGGCCTCCAAATATGGTACTAACCTGAAACTTATTTTAAACAAACTAATTAGTACCAAATAGCTCTTATTTGTTTTGTTATCATCAAAACTCTAAACAAATGGAGAGTGTAACCTTTTGGGCTAACAAGTATGGGCTCTTATTTGCCAATCTTTGAAAGGCTGAAAGCATTTGTATCATACCGGATTTAGTTTCAAAATTTGCCAAAGGGCCGGTAAAGTGATATAGGAAGGTTGGGTGGACCTTGTAGAATACATGTAATCCTTTAAGGTCATTTATTGAGTTTGATTCGTGTCACCCATTGTAGGAGTAGGGGCAGACCCATTGTAGGAGTAGGGGCAGAGATAGTAATGGATTCTAATCGACCCTTAACATGAACCTACTTTGACATGAAATAGGGTACTGACCTGATGAAGGATTTTCTAAATTCTAGATAAGATTGCACACAAGATGACTCAACCAATCAATTGCAATCAAGTGTTTTCTTTATCTTAAATTTAATTTAAAAGTAATCAGTTTTTCAACCACTAATCTTAAGAGAATAGAATTCTCTCTAGTTAGACAGCTCCTAACTATATTAGACAGATTGTGGGCTGACTGGTTAAAGTCGTCAATTAAGCGATTCGGTTCTCCCTCCAGGCTGGGCGCTTACTAATTTCAGCTACCTTTTCTTAGACAGAGAAGTTCCTCGGTTCTTCCTCCAGGCCAGGCACCGCCGCAATGGCTAAGTCACCCTTTCTAGATAAGAAAACCCTCTCTCACGAGCTTGAAAGTAATTACTGGAGTATTCCCAAAATGAATCTACTTAATGAGCTCGAATTCCTAGTGGTCAAGTTTCTAATTGATTTTAAATTTAGTTCAAGCTTGGGAAAACCTATATGCATTATGATTTTTGAGCCAAGGAGCGGGTGATGAAATCCTGACCTTATTTGAGGAGGGACAGCTTTTAAGATCTTTTATGCAATATGCACTAATGCAGCGCAAGTTCAATTAATAAGCACATGTAAAACCCCACTAACAAGAGATTTGTGGGTAAAGTTAGAAATTACTAACTTTTCTGACGACTCTAAAGTAAGCAAATATTTTTTAATTTTAGTTTAGCAAAGTAATTATATCATAAGCAAGCAAGCTTCATCCTGTTGTGAAAATCTTCGCTCGTTCATGCAATATCCCTGCAAAAAGAAAAGTTTGAAGTTTAGATCTTAGGAATGGAAAAGAAAATAAAAAGAAAAGAATTTTGAATAAAATTTTTTAATTAAATTTCTGAAAATTTTTAATTAATTTTTAATTTTTAATTTTGTTTTAAAAACTAGAAAAGATTAAATATTGATTTTTAAGAAACAACTTTTTTTTACAAGTCCCCGACAACGACACCAAAAACTGTTCATGGTTTGAAATTCATGAAGAAATCCATCATTGTTAAACCGCAAACAAGTTATGAAATATTGTGTAGTGGAAAGTTAATGGTTGAATCCACAGAGACTTGTAAATTCTAATTATTAAAAATCTAAATTTATTTTAATCTAGTTGGGAATCCTTGGATGAAGATTGGAGTTTAGTTTTAAAACTAGAGATCTTTAAGCATTAAAAAGTAATAAGTAAAAAAAAAGTAAAATAAAAGAAGTAAAAGAATACTAATCATTGCAAAGGGAAATAAGCGATGAAGAAAATAAGAGAGAAAGGGAGAAGAAAGATGAAACCCGGATTGGCACAAGACTTGTCATCGCCTTGTTGTCTTCCTCCTCCAAACTCTATTGAAGACAAAAGAGTTAACAAAAGAAAAGAAAAGAAAATATTCAATAGATTGTTGATGAATTCATAAAGTAAAACATGCAAGTAAAAGAAGAAGATCGCATCATAGAAATAAAAGAAAGAAGTAAAGAAAGCTTAGACTAAAATGTTGCAAGATCGGTATTGAAAAAAGCTGATTTTTATTAAAGAATCGTTGTTACAAGGCTCTTGATCCCAAACTCGCATTATAATGCATAATTTTCCTCTCAATTCAGTATTTATAGCATCACTGTGTACCTCTCTCTCTCACTGATTACATGTATTTATAGGAAAACATAGATAAGGGATAACGTAGGGAGATAGGGAGAGCAAACGCTTCCCCTAATTCAAAACTATGGCCACGGAAACGCGGCTAAACGCGGCCTTCCTCTCTGAATTTGTTATTTTCCCCTTTATCCTTTTATCCCCTCAAATTCTGGTTTCTTCTCTGAATTTGACGTTTTATCCTTTTATCTTCAGCAAAACCGAATTGGTCTTCAAAAATTTCATTTTTTTTTGATTTTTGATGTTATTATCTTATCTAGTAGATCCAGTCTTCAGATAAGATGGGCTCTAGATTTGAATTGATTTTTGTTGATTTGCTTTATCTTCTTTCTACCATATCCTGCATGCATTCAGACATTAAGACAAGTGAGTTTATTACAAAATAAATGTAAGAATGCAGTAATAACTATGCAATATATGTGTCCTAATAAATTTCTCATTTTCTAATATGTGTGTATGTGTGTGTATTTAACAGCCCTAGTAGGTATAGTGGTAAAAAATTGACCCTCATCAAGATGGTGACGCGTATCCAAGTAACCGAGCACCCCCTTCGACACTTCAACATTATTCAATCCATCTGCAACTTCTCTCACTCTAGATCCTCTCAAAGTCAGTCCTTCATCCCAAAGATAGATCATCCCAGAAGACTCTGCCAGTCGAACATCCCGGATTTCCCTCCGTCCCGGAAACTCCAGAAGACAGATCATCCCTAATCTCCACCATCAGTTACGCAGCCCAATCCTCTTCCACGTTCATAATGTGTAATGCTCTTTAGCACGAGCAATTATAGACAGTGGCAGATTTTTCTGAACGAAATTCCAACAAACCAGTACCACTGATGGCTACTGTTACAACGTGCAAAATGAGTAGATCTCACCCACGATCATTTAACTCTAGTCCAACAGCTCAGTGGAGTATAAATATATCTCTTCCCTAAAGAAGAGGGGGCGGAACCTTGAAAATTCGTACTCTACACACTCCTACCAAATTCCTATAATTCTTATTATTTGAGAATTATAGTGAAGTTCCTCCTCTTCCACGTGATTTTTTTCCAATTAAGAGTCTTCACATAAAATCTCTTTTGTTTGTATTATGTTTTATTTACGTGCATTTCAATCTTCATCCCTTAATCTTAATTGTGATGTGGATTGACCATTCGATCACTCGTGGCAAAAAATCTCTACCACAAACTGGTGCTTTCATTGCGATCTAAGTCCTACACTAAAGATCTCCCTCCAAAAAACCAAAAAAATTCCTCAAAAAGCCTATCCTACAACACCAATGGCCCCATGAAAGCAAACATTTACCCTCAACGGCACCACGTCTAAAGGCAAACTTTCAGCAACATTGGGAGGCACGATGCCCCACCAGTCATCAATCCCCCGCATACCGCCGAGGACACTGAATCCTCCTCGCTTCAGGAGGCAGCCGCCAGTGTCCAACCACCGCAGCAGCACGAAAATCAGTTCCATCAGATGCTTGCCAACATGAAAGAGCAGACAAAGGAACAACAAGCCCAAGCTGATCACGATCGAGAGCATGTGGATCTTGACTTCGAGAATGCCACTCGTGAACAGGAGGCCTTGAGGCAGCTCAACCACCAACTCCAGGCTCAAATCGTCGCCATCTAGGAAAGTGAGCTTGAAGTCAGTGGATCTCCCGACCTCTGAGCTTTTGATGAGTTGATTCAAAGACAGATCGTGAAAGCTAAGCTGCAAAGCCACCCAACATTTTCAGTTGCCAAAATCACCGGCTCCCTTCTCTCCGAAGAAATTCTGGAGTGCGAATTCTGAAAAAAGTTATCGACTCCAACGTTTGAGTACTACTCCAGAGTGAGTGACACCCCGTGCAGCACATCTAACATTTTCGAGACATAATGGCAGTCTATTCCGCAATGTTCCACTCTTATGCCTTACGTTTTCCTTCAGTCTGAAAAATGTGGCATCGGATTGGTTCTACTCTCTACGTCCTCGCCCTCTCCACAACTTCTAGGAGGTAATCAAAGTGTTTCTTATTCAGTACGCCTCTCGTCGGGTGACCAAGAAGAATAAATATCACCTCCTCTCCATCAAGATAAGGCAGAGTGATAGCCTCAGATCATACATCAACTTCTTTCAAAGCTAACTCGCCAAGGTCCCTAACTGCAGTGAGGACATTATTACACTCGCATTCATCAGCGGGTTACAAGTCTCCCACCCCCTATACAAGTACCCCTTAAAATATAATATCACTTGGATGAGCGAGGTCATGTCACAAGCTCAGCCCTGCATCTAGCTGGAGGAGACAATGAAGACTTCCTTTAACCATGCTGTGAAATATGGTGATGGTTGAGGAAAGTCAAAGTCTCCGCACGAAGTCTCTGCTCATGCCCAAGATCGAAACCAGAGGCAAATTGTCTTCAAGAGACAAGCGCTCCCAATCCTTTCACCAAATTCGCTCCGAACCTACAAGCCGATGGGATACTTCAGTCCATTGAGACTCCCCATCAATGAGGTCTTCAACATTATCAAAGATCAGCCGTGGGTTAGGCACTCGAGGCAAATCTGATACGATCCAACATTCTCAGAGAAAGAGAATATTGATCTACCATGACACCAAGGGACACAAGACCATCCACTGTTGGGCCTTCCGGAAATACTTGAAAGAGCTTATCCAACAAGATTATCTCAAAGAGTGAGTACATTCTCACACTCGAAGCAGCCCCCAGATCCGGACAGACAAGCTTTCCACCTACCCAGCCACAATACTTAATCATCCAACACAAAGAAATTAAGTTATCCCACATTTCCAGGAGATGGAAAGTACTCTTATCCCTACCACTTCTATATTCCAATTTCATGTGTTCTATTTCAATATTGAATATGATAATATTTTTGCTCCTAACCATTGCCATCCTTTCAAGCTCAATGCTCCACTGATGGGATTTCTCCTACTCAGAGATAATCACGAGCTTCATTCCACTGATGGGATTTTTCCCACTCAGAATCACTCAGTTGTTAGGATTTCTCCCACTCAAAGTCCGTCTTTCCGCTAATAGTATTTCCCTCACTCGAAGGACTATGTCTGTACACTCCACTGATGAGATTTCTCCTACACGAAGATGGTAACACAGACTTACCTACGAACCCCTTCTCGATTAGCCTACGGGAATCGAAACGCTCCGCTGTGAGTTTCCTACTCAGAGTCTCTACTCTGTTGCAGAGATTTCCCCTATCATAGCCCCCAATTGATGTTCCGTTGATGAGATTTTTCCCACTCGAAAGCATAAACACTAGGCTACGGGCTCCCCTCATCCGACCCACAGACGGATGAACTACGAGGTAATTTCCCTCTATCGGGTCTGAGCTAGATCACCATTCTGTTGCTGATATTTTTGCCACTCAGAGTAGACGTATCCAAGCTCTTGACGGGTTGTACCTCCGCTTCAGGCCGCTACCGAGGTCACAACTTCGTTGATGAGATTTTTCCACTCTTAAGCAACTGTGAATCCAACTCCACTGCTGGAATTCCTCCACCAGGAGACCCAACTCCACTGCTAGGATTTCTCCTACTGGAAGGTCTGGATTTCAACTCCGCTGATGAGATTTCTCCCACTCGAAGTCGACACATCCAATTTGTCGATGGATAACACCCCCACTTCAGATCTCTTTCCACTTTGCAGGTAAGTATTCCAGAGATCCTATAATTATATGAAACATATGGTGTATACAGAAGGGTTTCATTGTTTGGATTATCCTCTCGACATACTAGTTTTTTATGATTAGAGGCTGGAGAAATCAAACATACTAGAGAGGCGCAGTCGCCTAGGTATTATCCCAACACCACTTTTGCCAATGTTTGCATGTATTACTCATCCTGGGATGGCATGGTTTGCGTATGTTTAGCCTATAACTGCACGAGTCATATGGTAAATACATGAGGATTTTCTTATTTGTATTATCCTTTTGACATGTTAGTTTTGTGTGATTAGAAGCTGAACATATGGTGTCTTTTCTGCCCAATCTGTTTAATTTACGCCTTTCTTTATTACGCTGCTTCTAACATTTAATTAAGTTGTTCCATTGCATGCTTGTGTGCACATTCTCCTTTTCTTCAACCAGAATTCAAAGTCTATACAACCCACTAATGAAATTTTTTTCCACTCGGAGATGGCAACGCAGACTTCAGCGGCTCCCACTCGGTCCGCTCACGGGCTATCGAAACCCTCCTTTGTGGGATTTTCTCCACTCTGATTCCCTACTCTGCTTTGGGAATTACCCTACTCAAAGCTCTATCAAATTTGTTGGCCCAAAGGCCTTCCACCCTAGTTTTGATGATGATTAACTCATGTAGTTATGGTTGCTAATATTCTTGTGTTTTTTAGTCTCAGATCTTATAACAAGATGTTAGTTTGGTGATAGCTTCAACAAGAGGTGTTTGGAAGCTTCACAAGTGATTTCAGGGCTCAAGCTTCAAGATCACACATTGCCCAGCCCATGGATGGAGTTTTGGATCGGGTCTACTTGAAGATGGAGATCGTCAAGAAGACTTAGGTATCCATAGTTTAGATAGTGTGTTTAGATCCATTTGTAAAGCTTAGTATAGTTGATATGCTCAAGTGCACAAACACACACGTTTTATGTTTGGTTTTTGGTTTTCATGAATAGTTGATCAAAACAAGTTTAATTGATATATGTATAGTTGTTTCATTCTATATATGCATGCTTAACTTTTAAACAAACTTATTTTGACTTTCCTATTCATGTATTGAAAAATCCAAGTTTGATAAAAATACATGTTTTGATTTTTGGTAAAAATGTTAAAATACAAAAATGGTTTCATATGCTTGATATTTGAGTTGAAATATTTATCACATGTTTATATATCAATGCAAAATGATAAAACTATTTTTGAAGATTTTTACAAGACTTAAAAGAATTTTTAGAAAATTGTTTTAACTGTGTTTCTGTCCCAGAACAGTGGCTGACAGGCCAGGACGGCCGACCGCACAGGTCGACCGTACCAAGGGCCGGTCGACCCTTGCGGTCGACCGACGTGCACAAGCTTGTGCATGTTTGGCAGACACAGGGACGGTCGGCCGGGCGGCCGACCGGACCTGAGAGCAATGCTCTCTGTTTATTTCGGTCGGCCGGGCGGTCGATCGGTTTGCTCCAACGGTCGGATTTTTGACCGTTGGCGATCGGCCGGCCGGCCGACCGCTAGCCTGTCAGGCTGCCAGATCAGCCTAACGACTAGTTTCTATTTTGGCCTATATAAACCCCATTTCTTTGGGATTTTGGCTAAGATTTTTAGAGCTGATTTTCTCCCATTCTCTGGTTTTAAAACAAGTTTTAAAAAGTGTTTAAAGAGCAAAAAGATTCATTCTATTTGTTTTTAAGTGTTTTGGTTATTTTCAAAGAAAATAGGTATTTGGGAGTTAGTTTATTATTCTTCATTTCTATATCAATTTAGTATTTTTTCCAAGAGATTTTCTTTGATCAAAACACTTGTTTTCCACACTTGAGCTATCTTCTATCCTAATCTATTTAGGATCTTTTTGTTTGTGGAAAAGGAGAGATTGTTTGTGGTTGAAAGAAACCACCTATTGTAAACCCTTGATTTCTTGTGTTGCTCCCTCTTTGGTAGAGGTTGAGGTTGTTTTATTGGGTTGGTGTTTGCTCCCTCTTTGGTAGAGGTTGAGGCTTGTGGTTTGCTCCCTCTAGTGAGAGGTGGAGTTTGGTTTGTAACCCTCTTAGGTAGAGGTGTTGGTTGTTGTTTGGCTACGGGCCTACCTCTCGGTTGTGAGGTGATTGTTTGAGAGAGGAGTTTGGTACTCCTAGAGTTGTAACAAATCCTTCTCGGTGAAGGTTCCCTCAGTGGGAGATAGTGGATTGGAAATCCTACACGGTGGTGTAGGTGGGGATGTAGAGCAAGGTGCTCGAACCTCGAAACATATCTTGGCCTTTGCATTTGATCCATTGTCTCTCTAACTCTCTCTCTTTACTTTGTGCAAAGCATCATTCATTCATATCTTATTGCTTGCATTTGTGCCTTGCATATTTCATATTGTCTATATCCTTTATATGCTTTGTTGTTTGTGTGTGCCTCACTTGTACTTAACCACAAGAGCTTCACATAGCACCTCAACCCATATCTAGGGGAATCAAGAGGAGTTAGTCCAGAGCCCTTCACGGGGAATTCGGCTACACTTGTGTGTTGTATTAAGTGTGTTACAAAATTTGCATTAGCTTCCGCATTTAGAGCATTTAGTTTCTAGATTAGCACTTACACCTATTCACCCCCCCTTTAGGTGTGTTTTCAATTGGTATCAGAGCCAACGCTCCTGATATTTAGGCTTAACATCCTAGGAGTGAGATCCATTTGTTTGCTAATCTATTATTTGCATTTGCTTGTTTGCACACTCATATAGTTTACCATGGACTTCATGACCCCACCTAGTTTTGACCCTTCCAACATTGTTATTTGGAAGTATAGGATGTCCATGTACCTAAAAACCCTAGGATTACATGTTTTTCTTGCGGCTACCAAGAAATGCTATCTTGGAAATCGCATTCATATAGGGGCCAATGCACAAGCCCTTGAGGCCATTAGAAGCACATTAAATAAAGAATATCTTATGATTGCTTCTAACTTTGATTCCGCATTTGCAGTGTGGAACATGTTGACAACCACCACCACCTCCAAGCTTCAATTGCCAATTCAACCGGAGGAGTCTAGTGGAGAATCCGACTCACAATGCTTGATGGTCCAAGGGAATAACTCCCTTGAGGTACAATCGGAATCTCAACTAAATAGTGATAATGATTGTGCTAGTTCTTCTTCTGATAATTTTGATGCTCATGTTTTGAATGAAGAACTTTCCATTGTTTATGAAAAGTTAATAGAAAAATATAAGATTTTAAAAAAGAAAAGTCTAGAAATTGAAAAAGAAAACAAAAGTTTGCATTCTAAACTTGATTGTGTTTTGCAAGAAAAGGTTAAGGTCTATAATGAAAGGGATTCATTAAAATCTCAACTTGATCTTGCACTAAAAGAAAATAAAGTTTTAAAATCTAAAAATGATTGTGAAACTCTTTTGAAGAAAAATGAAAATTTGTCTTCAAAAGTTGATTTTGTTTTAAAAGAGAATGTTGCTTTGAAAAATAAAATAATCTCTATTTCAAATGATTTAGATGTTTGTTTAAAGAAAAATGTTTCTTTACAAAATAATATTGATGCACATGTTTGCCATGCTAGGGTAGTATCACACACTTCACCTATTGCATGTGTCACCTCTTCTTTAATTGAACAAGATATATCCATGCTTAAGAAGAGTGTTGTTTGTTTGGGCTCCACTTTGAGACAATGTGCCAAGAGCCATACACGCTTGGAATCCTTGGTTCGAAAGAAACAAGTTCCATCTTTTCATGCACACCATACACGGCATACACATGCTCCTCACGGACACCATCACACTATGTATGCTCATGTGTACACTTGTACACATTGTGGACGTAAGGGCCACCTTGCTAAATTTTGTTATGATAGATTACATGTTTCAAATTTAGCAAATAAATTTGTTTGGGTTAGAGAAGGTACTAACCCTCATGGACCCAAAAGATAATGGGTACCAAAGACCACCCCTCTTATTTTTGATGTAGGTGTGGGCTCTCACATGACGTGAGAGTTGCCGTACCTTGGAGTGGATGCGTTCCGAGCTTCATGGAAATCAATTGGATGCATCACTTTTAAGGGAAGTTTGGTGGGACAACCACCATGTTTTGGAGGTTTGGAGTTGGTAACGATCTCTAAACTCCCATTTTATTTATGCTCATGCTTGTTCATTCATGATATTTTTAGCATGATCATGTCTTAATTGTTTTTGTGTTTCATGTGGTATAAACTAATTTAAATGTAGTTTTTATCAAAACTTGCATGTATGCATGTACAAATAGTGAGAACAAATTGATTCATATATGTTTGCACTTCATGCTCATTTGTACCCACTATGTGCATATGTATAAGTTAGTTTTGATGATTCTTTCATTTATACATGTTTTGCCTACCTTCATGTTTCTACTTCATGTATATATATTTTGAATTCAAATCTAATAAATATACATGTATACCCGTGAGTCTCTTGCCTTCATGCAAACATCTTTATTAGACTCTTTTACGTTTGAATATGTATGTGTATTGTTAGGATTGGATAAATCATACATATACCTAGAAGTTTGTGTTTTAGATTTTTCATGATTTGTTTTAATAAAATTGTTATTCATGTTTTATTTGAGCTTCAATGTCTATTTTCATAAAAATGATATTTACATGATCTTTTAACACTCACTTTTCATTTATTTATCGATGACTTAAGTGTCATGATCATTTTGAGCTTTATAGACCATGAGTGATTAAATCTTTATGTATTTAGTTATGTTTTATGAAAAACATATGATTTGATGTATTTGAAGGATCTCTAACTAGTTTTTCAAAAATTCAATTTATACTAGTTATTTATTCTTCAATAAGTTTATGATATATACTCATGATCCTACTGTTTTGGGTAAAATCTTTTGTATTCTCAAGATTTGATGCTTCATGATTTGAATATTAGTTTAAATGTTAGTTTTTGTCAACACTAGGATTTATACTTGTACATATTATGGGTCACAAATAAATCTATATATGTTTGAGCTTGAATGCTTATTTGAACCCATTAGATGTGCTAGTATAGTCTAGTTTTGATGATTCATGCATTTTAAACTTGTATTCCTATTTTTGGATTTGTTTTATGAGTTTTCATTTCATGTATATGTTTATTTTGCCAAACTTTAAGATATACATGTATACCCTTTTAGTCATTTGCCTTTCATGTAAATCTATATATATGGACTCAATTGTGTTTAGGGATATGTATGTATACTTATTGTGTTGACAATTCATACATATACCTTGAAATGAAGTTTGTTTTGGTGAAAATTTAGTTTTTCTTGATTTCGTGTTTATTTGTTTAACTTCATGTATATGTCTATTTTATCCAAATTATTATTATACATATACATCCTTTTTGAGCCACGTGCCTTAATGCATATATTTTGTAGACTCGTTGTGTTTTGGATATGTATGTATGCTTTAGTTTGTATAAGACATACATATACCTTGAAGATTAAATAATTTTGATGACTTTCATTGTTTCAAGGAATTTTGAGTTTAATTGGAAATTTCATAATGCCATGTCACACATTACTTGTACACTCACCATTTTTTAAAATATTTCTCATGAGTATGTTTTCATGAGCATGTATGGACTTTATTGAATATTGAGTGTTTTTAAGTGCTATGTGATTTACATGTGTTTTATGAAAATTATTTTTAGTTTATTCCATACTTGAAGGATTTCGTACTAGTTAACAAAATTTCTATTTTAACTAGTACGTATTCTTCATTTTGATATGAGTTATACCATGCTTTTATTGTTATGTCAATTGGTATCATTGAACTCTTTCAATTGGTATCAATCTTGATTCTTTTGTATACTCATATGTGTTTATGTATGTATGCTTTCATTTCAATGGTATCAATGTCTATTGGTATCTATTTTTTTCATACATATATATTTTATTTGTGCCTACTATATTCCTATATCTTAGAGCACAAATATTTGTTTATGCTAAGCTTGAAAACCTTAATGATTATCCTATTTCAACTAATTATTTTCAAATTGGTATCAAGCCTACGCATTGTTTTAGTTTGTATTTCATAAAGGGGGAGAAAATTCAATTTTCTTATTTCGATTGGTATTTGTATTTCCACTCCCTTACTTTATGGTAGAATATAAAGTTTAAATTGGTATCAATAAATCTCATCATTGTTTCTAAATTGATATCAAAAATAAAAATTTTGTTTAAAGAAAAATTCAAAGTTTTTGATTTATGTTGCCTATATGCAAGGAGAGCTTAACATCTCTTCTACATATAGATTCATGTTGAGTGTATCTTGTATTGAGGAGCTTGATAACTCTTCTTTATGTGATCCACGTGTGTAAGGGGAGCTTCACATCTCTCCTTATGCATTACATAATATGTGTTATGTGAATTGGGGCTTATCATCCCTTCTTCATATAATGCATATGTTTAGGGAAGTTAACTTAGCGTCTTCCTCTTCATGAATGTATATAGCATATACCATTTATTGATTGTTTTATGTTTACTTTCAATTGATATCAAGATGCTACTTTGTCATATCTTTTTCTTTGATATCTTATTGATCGTAACCCCTTATTGATATGTTTTTGTTTAGACAAAAAGGGGAGAAAAATTTCTTATTTTTGATTTAGTTTTAACCCCTTTATTGATGATTGACAAAAAGGGGGAGAAAGATTTTGAGTTTTATATATGCATATTTGTGTTTTGCATATATTAAGTTTAATTGTTTAATTTTAATTGGTCTCTAGAGCATGCTTTGTTTTGAATATTTCATTTGGTATCTAGAGCATCTTGTTTATGCATTGTCATTCATGCATATTTATGTTTATTTGTTTTATGCATGAGTTAAGGGGGAGCTTCTTTGAAGCTTAACTTTAATCCATGCATATATAACTCCATGAGTTTTGTCATCATCAAAAAGGGGGAGATTGTTGGCCCAAAGGCCTTCCACCCTAGTTTTGATGATGATTAACTCATGTAGTTATGGTTACTAATATTCTTGTGTTTTTAGTCTCAGATCTTATAACAAGATGTTAGTTTGGTGATAGCTTCAACAAGAGGTGTTTGGAAGCTTCACAAGTGATTCCAGGGCTCAAGCTTCAAGATCACACATTGCCTAGCCCATGGATGGAGTTTTGGATCGGGTCTACTTGAAGATGGAGATCGTCAAGAAGACTTAGGTATCCATAGTTTAGATAGTGTGTTTAGATCCATTTGTAAAGCTTAGTATAGTTGATATGCTCAAGTGCACAAACACACACGTTTTATGTTTGGTTTTTGGTTTTCATGAATAGTTGATCAAAACAAGTTTAATTGATATATGTATAGTTGTTTCATTCTAAACATGCATGCTTAACTTTTAAACAAACTTATTTTGATTTTCCTATTCATGTATTGAAAAATCCAAGCTTGATAAAAATACATGTTTTGATTTTTGGTAAAAATGTTAAAATACAAAAATGATTTCATATGCTTGATATTTGAGTTGAAATGTTTATCACATGTTTATATATCAATGCAAAATGATAAAACTATTTTTGAAGATTTTTACAAGACTTAAAAGAATTTTTAGAAAAATGTTTTAACTGTGTTTCTGTCCCAGAACAGTGGCTGACAGGCCAGGACGGCCGACTGCACGGGTCGACCATACCAAGGGCCGGTCGACCCTTGCGGTCGACCGACGTGCACAAGCTTATGCACGTTTGGCAGACACAGGGACGGTCGGCCGGGCGGCCGACCAGACCTGAGAGCAGTGCTCTCTGTTTATTTCGGTCGGCCGGGCGGTCGACCGGTTTGCTCCAACGGTCAGATTTTTGACTGTTGGCGGTCGGCCGGCCGGCCGACCGCTAGCCTGTCAGGCTGCCAGATCAGCCTAACGGCTAGTTTCTGTTTTGGCCTATATAAACCCCATTTCTTTGGGATTTTGGCTAAGATTTTTAGAGCTGATTTTCTCCCATTCTCTGGTTTTAAAAACAAGTTTTAAAAAGTGTTTAAAGAGCAAAAAGATTCATTCTATTTGTTTTTAAGTGTTTTGGTTATTTTCAAAGAAAATAGGTATTTGGGAATTAGTTTATTGTTCTTCATTTCTATATCAATTTGGTATTTTCCCAAGAGATTTTCTTTGATCAAAATACTTGTTTTCCACACTTGAGCTATCTTCTATCCTAATCTATTTAGGATCTTTTTGTTTGTGAAAAAGGAGAGATTGTTTGTGGTTGAAAGAAACCACCTATTGTAAACCCTTGATTTCTTGTGTTGCTCCCTCTTTGGTAGAGGTTGAGGTTGTTATATTGGGTTGGTGTTTGCTCCCTCTTTGGTAGAGGTTGAGGCTTGTGGTTTGCTCCCTCTAGTGAGAGGTGGAGTTTGGTTTATAACCCTCTTAGGTAGAGGTGTGGTTGTTGTTTGGCTACGGGCCTACCCCTCGATTGTGAGGTGGTTGTTTGAGAGAGGAGTTTGGTACTCCTAGAGTTGTAACAAATCCTTCTCGGTGAAGGTTCCCTCGGTGGGAGATAGTGGATTGGAAATCCTACACGGTGGTGTAGGCGGGAATGTAGAGCAAGGTGCTCGAACCTCGAAACATATCTTGGCCTTTGCGTTTGATCCATTGTCTCTCTAACTCTCTCTCTTTACTTTGTGCAAAGCATCATTCATTCATATCTTGCATTTGTGCCTTGCATATTTCATATTGTCTATATCCTTTATATGCTTGGTTGTTTGTGTGTGCCTCACTTGTACTTAACCACAAGAGCTTCACATAGCACCTCAACCCATATCTAGGGGAATCAAGAGGAGTTAGTCCAGAGCACTTCACGGGGAATTCGGCTACACTTGTGTGTTGTATTAAGTGTGTTGCAAAATTTGCATTAGCTTCCGCATTTAGAGCATTTAGTTTCTAGATTAGCACTTACACCTATTCACCCCCCCCTCTAGGTGTGTTTTCAAAATTCCCCCACTCTGCTGTTGGGATTTCCCCTACTCAGAGGCCAAGAACAGGTACAGCTGTTGGGATTCTCTCCAACTCGAAAACAATGTTGCAAGCGTACCAAACCTTTCCCATGCCAAATCAAATATTCCGGAGTTAAAGACCAACACTCCGAGGAGACGTGATCGATTCCGAACAGACCAACGGTAAAACAAGCCAAACAAGATCTACATAATCACTTCCATTACCAAAGAAATATACATGTATTTATTCCAAGTCTTTCCATTCCGATTGCATCCTATCGATTTTGCTTGATTACATCCAACATGAGTAATACAAGATTCCATTACACATATGTGGTTATATTTTTGAAAAGGAATACATAAAATTCAGATCCGAAATCCCGATCCTACAGTCGTTGGGAAGCCCTTCGAATCCACGATAGCGTCCCGAGTTCCAGACGGATCTCGGCAAGACATAAAGCCAGTGATGATATCACACCACTGACCCTTTATTCTGAGGAAGATGTTGGAGCTCTGCAAGGAGTGCTTCATTGGCGACGTCCCAACAAAAGCACCCTTCATACTCTCCTAATGTTGCTCGCCACAAGAAAAGAGTTTCTAAGTGTGAGGCACCGGTGTTCGATCAGAACGAAGACTCCATGACAAGCAAGATTGTCGTGAAGTTACATCCACCTATATTCGCCGGCCAGGACAACCCCCTACTCCTATCTCGTACACGCAATCAGGAAAGGACTTCAAGCCTCAGGATCGCAACTGGACCAGGCAAGCCGGAGACTGGACGAACAAACTGAGATAGAGCAGGAGTCCTCCCTATCTCTCCTGATAGCAGAGCCATGTCACAACGACTGACGTGTTACTAGTACTATTTCTAAGCACTGATGAAGTGGTTTTTGTTTGCTCTGTTACATAGAACTCTTTTTCACTGTTCGCATTACAAACACTTGATGCATAGTTTAGAGGCACCAAAATTGCATGAGTTATTATGTACAAGCATTTCAGGACAAAGAGATCACAGTGATTAACGACGGTGTAATCATGCGTTGGTGTGTGGTCCACCATGAGATTTTGCGGGACAATTTTTCCACATACACGTACATTTTTATATCAACAACATACATATAACCCGTATCTTTTTAGGATCATGCATGTGCATACCAGTATCCAATATCCTTCTTTTTTAAGTGAAGAGGGCCTCCAAAATCGAAGCCCCATTTGTATATATTATTTATTGTAAAAGGAGGAGGTACAAGGCTCACGAAGAGAGTGCCAGAATACAAACCAGGACCTACCACCAAAGGCAAGGCTGCAGAGATGCCTTCCAGTGTCTACAGTAATGAATTACTGTATGGGGTAAAAAATGATAAAGAACTCTAGAGTGATAAATAGCATTTCCACAATTTAAATGACCAAGTATATAATTTAATTTAAACACAAAATAAGAATGAATCAAATAACTTTGTTCAGATCTGGCAACGAACATAGAAGGAACTTATATATATCATTATATCTGATGCAAAACAACGTGAAATTTGATTAATGTAATAACATTTTTGAAAAAGACATAACACCAAGATTTGAAGGTATGATGTTATATTCTTATGGGAGTGAATGTGACGTAACCTGAACCAAACATCGTACAGCAACGTGGGGAAATGGTTATTGTAGAACTACATTGAGTCTATAATAAAGACACCATGAGACTATCGTATGTTTTAGATTATAAAATCTAGGAGTAAATTTTGACAAGACAGAATGTGAAATTGCTCTGTACACTTCCAGAAAACGCATATTATAATGTAATTGATGTAGGATGACATGAAGTTGATAAGTGGAAACAGTGCTGTATTTTCCCTTCTATCGTGTATTAGTTTAAAGAGGACTTAAACGGACAATCTATTAATGTGATGCAGGTTAAATAATCGCTTTCTTTCCTTCTCATCGATTAATTTAGTCATCATTCCTGTCACCACCGATCGCTAGTTTCACTACCCGACACTAGCAGTACTGTATTACTGAATCATCCTCGTCACCGATCATCTCTTCTTAAAAGTCTCTCTTTCTCTTGTTGTCACTATCAGATGGATAAGCCGAGTCACTCCCCTGCATTTAAAATCATCACTTCTCACCGCTTGTTATTTTTAGTTTTATCGTTTTAAGGAATTATTCTGGCAATTTAACAATTATTAATGCGTGAAGTGCCGTGCAGTGTCGTGTAGTTTGACGTTGAAGGTGGAAGCGACTGAAACAAGTGGTAGGGGCCGCTGTGAAAAAAGTTGAGCCCAGCCAGAGCCCGCAACGTGGCCCGGCCCGTCCCCTCACTGTCCCTGTCGATGAAAATGAAATTTGGTGCTGCGTCGTTGCTCCCTCTCTCTCTCCATTTGTAATCTGATCGGAATGAGACAATTAAGGACGTTGTTTGGTTGTAAAACGAGGATAAAAGTAAAATGATGTGGGCCGGCTGTCAGATTCTTTCTATCTTTATTCAATTGTTATCTTTATTCAATTGTGTTTGTTTGACACAGAAAATATAAAAGGCTGATAGGCCTCATGTTCTCATTGGCTTTTTGACTTTTCAGATTCTCAGTCTAAAAGGATACGAAGACTATACGAAGACTGTTGTAAATTCTAACCCCTCGTGAAACTTGCATCAAATTTATATAAAAAAAATTGAGAGATAAGATTATTGCTTAGTTTTGTCTTTTTTGTTATTCAAAGGGTCAAACACGCCGTTAGTCTCTTCTCCTCCTTATTTTTCTTATCTCCTTTTTCTCCTTCCATCCGGGCGGGCACATCTATCTATTATCCCTAATGTTGAGGAGTTTGTGGTGTTCTACTTTCGGTCAAAATTTTAGAGCTGCAGTCTGACACGGTTGCTTCCCTGTCACAATAAAATTTTGTTGCTCACGTTAAAGATAAAGATTAATATATTTAAAAAAGTAATGCTATTCATACAATTTAGTATGCTGCTAGTAGTATGGCAAGTGAGGCAACTATGAGAGTAGATCTCATTTGTCTCACTTATCATACTACTAATAGTATATTACAAGTATATTACAAGTAGTACGGCTAGCATTTCCCTGCTTAAAAACACAGCCAGTTCTCACCTACAGCGTTAGTCGTTTCATTAGATGGCTTTCGCTCTGATGATGGCAGTTGCGGTTGCCTGCCTCCTCCTTTTCCTCGTCTCTCTGCTCCTCTCTTCAAGAAGAAACCACAAGCACAAACTCCCACCGGGCCCCGCAAATCTTCCCTTCATCGGAAACCTCCATCGATTCGGTGAGCTCCCGCACCGCTCCCTGCACAAACTCTCCCAAACACACGGCCCCCTCATGTTCCTCAAGCTCGGCACCGTCCCCGCCGTGGTCGCTTCTTCTGCGAACACAGCCAAAGAGTTCTTGAAGACCTATGATCTCCAGTGCTGCAGCAGGCCTCCGCTCACATCTTTCGGCAAATTTTCATATGGATTCCGTGACATTGCGTTGGCACCCTACGGGGAGCAGTGGAGGGAGCTGCGCAAGCTCTGCGTGGTCGAGCTTTTCAGTTCTAAAAAAGTAGCATCGTTTCGGTCCATAAGAGAGGAGGAGGTCCAAAGAATGATTGATTCTGTATCTAATTCTTCGCAAAATCATTCCGAAATAAATCTGAGGGAGGAGCTCCTCTTGCTCGCCAATAATATCACCTGTAGGACTGCTCTGGGAAAGAGATATTACGGTGAGGGATGTAACAACGATGGGGGATCTAGGCTTCATAAAATCCTTACCGAAACTCAAGCTCTGTTCATTGGATTCTTCTTTGCTGATTACTTTCCGGTGTTGGGATGGCTGGATGCGTTCACGGGGATGAGAGCTCGACTGGAGAAGAACTTTCGTGAGCTAGATGAGTTCTATCAGCAGGTGATCGATGAGCATCTCAACCCGACGATGAGGGCAGATCAAGATGACATGAATGGAGATGCCATTGATGCTCTGCTCGATATGCAGAAGAAAGCAACTCACCTAACATTTGACCATATCAAGGGAGCCCTCATGGTAAATTTGTTCATCCTTCTTCAGATTCAGATTTTTTTTTTCCCATTATTAACAGAAGAAAAATATTTACATCGTTATAATTTTCTAAACAGTAAAAAAAAGTTCAGATAGACAGTAGACTTTTCTTGTCCTGAGTATTTGATTCCTTGAAAAACGGACATATATAATTGTCTTAATCCATTTTAGTTTTATATACATGTATAAGTTTCAACTCTGACGGAAATGATATTTTACTGTTAACAAATCTAAACTTGTACGCGTAATTTTTATATATTATCTAATCTATTACTTCTCTGTCCGAAAATAGTAGTGTCTTTTTTGAAAAAAAAAATTGTCCCAAATTAGTATTTCATTTTGAATCTCAATATTATTTTTATAATTCTCAATAGTACTTTTATCATTCCCAATATAGGGGATGTTTGGTTGCAAGGAAATAGGCGGAAGTAAGGAAATAGGGAAGTATGATTGCTCACTTTCCTATCTATCCAAACACCAGAAAAGGAAAATAAGAAAACCCCTTTTCTTTTTCTTTTTCTCTTTTTTCTTTTATACAACCATTTCCTCACTTCCAGAGTGCTACAGTTAATTTTGTGGTAATGTAAATCACATTTGTAATAAGTTGTAGCACAAAACAGTTAATTTTTTGATCATTTAAATCTCACTTGCATTCTAATTACAGTCTATTTTTTATTTTTCTTAATTAATTTTTATTTTAGTATTATTTTTTGCGGTCAACTTTGTGGTCAACTTTTCCACTTCCACTTCCACATTACCATCCAAACACCAGAGGCATAACGTTTTCCGAACTACACTTCCCTACAACATCCAAACACCGGAAAGCTTACTAACCAATTCTCAAGTTCCAAAGGGAACTATTACCACTTCTTCACTTCTTCACCTCCTCGCTTCCACCCTTAACCAAACAGGCCCAGAGTATGAAGTAACACCCTTACTTTTTCCCTTTATAACAAAAATGTCATTCTTTTTTTTTTTCTTTTTATAACAAAAATATTATTCCTAATGTAAGGGTAAATTGAAAGTTTTCTAAATATACGACACTCAATACCCTTGCCTTGATCCTGTGTCCGGTCAAAAACCGCCCACTAAAAGCGGACGGAGGGAGTAATTCTTTATATTGGAATGAGTCAATGATCTAAATATTTTGACTAGTTCTTATGTTGAGAGACAAGATAATATAACATCCAATTAGGGCTGTCATCTTTATTTGTTGTTTATCCTACATCATAGTAAAATAATACAAGATAAGATGATATAATAAGATAGGTTAAGGATCGAAATGGAAGGTTATTGGCCATGGAGAAAATTTTCTCTTATTAGCACTTCTAAACCAATATTCTTATTACTATTTCATGATCCAACTGTTATTATGATCTTCATGACCTAAAATGTATATTGATAAAAAAAATTATGAGTGTATACTATTATTTACTCATATATTAAATGATTGTAAAGTTAATGTTTGTCAATAATGAAATAAATGCGATCATTGAAACCAAAAAAGAAAGAGAGGAAATGTGATTATTAAATTAATGAATAAATGAACTCTAAAACAGTTGAGTTGATTTTTAATGTACCTATTTTTTATGTCATGAAGATCATAACGAGCAATCAGATCAAAAAATAATAACAAAGAGATTAAGATGTGTCATATGAATTTCATCAATAACCACATACCTCTCTTTTTTCCTCTAATATTTTTGTGGTTATCTAATTGTTAACGCCCTGCTTCTATAAGCAAAGAAAAAATAACTTATTTAACTTGAACCATTCTGGTTGGTACTCTACAACTAGCAACTAGATCGTCAAACATATCATCACGTCTAAGGAATCATGAAGTTGTTCTTTTCCTCTAGTTTTTTTATCCCAGCTATTTTGTCAATCTTTATCTTCAGAAGAGCAGTAATCAAATATAGAATGTTTCCATCGTTTATTATCTTAAAAAAAATAATGCTTAGCTTATTAAAAAATTTCTAAACTATAGAAAAAAGTATTGTTTAAGGCATTTAAGTTTGAATTTCCGTCTTTTCGCCACATGACACAATGCAATTGGCTAAAACTTTGAATTATAGGAAAATCTTAATAATCAAGGTTGGAGAGGATTAGTACCCTCCATTAACGTACATACACAACTCTCAAGACAAATTTTGAGGGATTTATTATAATACTGACTGACAGATTGCAAAGTCTCCCTGGTTCCTCTACTTGATAAGAGAAATTCCTTTTAGACCCAAAATTTGGGATAACATGATGGGACAGCTGACGTAGAGTAAATAATTATGATTTTTTTTCTTTTCCCAGACTTCACAACTAAGAAAAGGGTGTTTGGTTGCAAGAAAGTGGGCGGAAGTAAGGAAATGAGGAAGAGTAATTACTCACTTCCCTATCTATCCAAACACCGGAAAAGAAAAATAAGAAAACTCCTTTTCCTTTTCTCTTTTTTCTTTTACACAATTATTTCCTCACTTCCAGAGTGCTACAGTTAATTTTGTTATCATGTAAATCTCATTTGTAATAAGTTGTAGTATAAAACAGTTAATTTTTTGATCATGTAAATCTCACTTGCATTCTAATTACAGTCTATTTTTTATTTTTCTTAATTAATTTTTATTTTAATATTATTTTACGGTCAACCTTGTGGTCAACTTTTTCACTTCCACTTTCACATTGCCATCCAACACCGAAAAAGACATAACATTTTTCAAATCACACTTCTTAACAACATCCAAACACCAAAAAAACTTACTAACCAATTCCCAAATTTCAAAGGGAACTATTACTACTTTCTCACTCAATTACTTTCTCCCTTCCACCCTTAACCAAACAGGCCACTAAGGATAGTTTGGAAATAACAAAATAACCACCCCCTTCCTCCTTCTTGGTCAAGCTCAAAACAAGTTCCTTTTCTTGATCAAGTGTTAATATCTTTCATGTATCTCTAGAGAATTAAAATTAAAAAAATAAATAAATATTAGAAGACATCGAATTAGTGGAGGTGGCAGGCGGAGCTTTTCCGGGTCTCCGCCCGTCCCAGTGGTGGTTGAAGAAGAAGCCCGTGACCCATTTCATTCCAAATCTCCTGCCTACTAACCCTCAAATCATATCCTCTCAATTATTGACAGTCATTAACAATAACTCTCCCTTCTCTTGATTTATTCCATCGGCCAATTATCTAACTTCTTTTTCACCAAATTTTATATCAATTTTGTCTACATGGTTTAGATCTTGACATTCGGATGCTCCCAAAAGCCAAGAAATCAAGATCTATTTTTGATGATGAATTTGCCTGTTACTTAGTTTGTGAATATGCAGTGCAGTTATAACGTAGCTCTCATTGTTGATCTAAATACATCTGAACAAGATAACATGCAATAAATTACCTTTTAATCAGATCAAAGGGAAGAAAAATTTTAGACATATTTGATTCTATTATGAAAGGGATGCTAGGGGTAAACGATCTTGAGGATGCGAAGATGAAGGAGGAGATTCTTTTTCTCCAACTAATACTACTCTTCCTTATCCTTAGAGTGATGAAATGCCTCCAAAAGAGAATAACAAGTAGTAATGAAAAAGAGAATCCTATTCGTGATATGTATAGAGTCAAGGCAAAGCCTAATCAACTCATTATAGATCTAAGCCTTTGATTCAATATCACTAATTTCACACGTGTAGATGAGATCCACATCATAACTAAAATATACGTGTCGCTAAGTGTAATTGAAACAAGATTAGATCCAACCATTTAAACTTGGTCAATTTCTAAATAGGTCAACAACATAGGTTATATAGATGGGTGCATGTTTTTAGTTGACTTGTGTAGGCCTAAGTCAATTTAGATACAAATCAAAATAAGTGTAACACTCTCCCACTAGGTCCAATCAAGTTATACCAAAAGGATATTATACATAACTTCATGATATCAAAATTTTAATCGTCAATAAACTATCGTTTCATATCAATCTGGTCCATTAAGTGCCCTATCACCGAACAAGACGGTCATCACCTTTACATAATTGAGGTAGGATCTTCTATATCAGAAGTTTCAGAGTCCTTAATGACATAGATCAAATATAGACATGTGACATGAAAATGTCCTGTGATCAGAGAATGTAAATTTTCAACTGGTTTTCACTTTATAACTCCAACAAATCTAACTTTATAATTCCAACGAGTCTAACTTTATGACTCAACTGAGTCTAACTGTTAATTCAACAAGCTTAAATGTGCAAAAGAAACTTTAAAAAAAGCAGTTATCACTTTGTTTATCAGAATCACCAAATATATATATAGTGCACCAAGAAATAATGTCAGTTACAAAAAAAAATTATCCATTCCCACTAAATCAGGATATCATCAAGACTAGCCATCCCCATATGAGCAACATGCTCCAAAAAAACTTTAGGTGGCAACCATTTAGTGAATGAATCTGCAGTGTTAAGTGTGATACTTATACTATCAACAGACACAATATGATTCCAAACTCTATTTTTAACGACAAGAAACTTGATATCGATGTGCCTCGACCTTGCTGAAACTCTTGCACTGTTATAGTAGAGTTCTGCAACTCTATTATCACAGTATAACTGTAATGGCCTCTCGATTATATCCATCATCTGAAGCCCAAAGACAAAATTCATGAGTCATATTGTTCGGTGTGAAGCTTCATAACAAGCAACAAACTCTGTGTCCATCATAGATGAAGCAACAAGTTTCAGCTTGACACTTTTCTAGGAAACTACCCCTCCTGCCACCAGGAAAATGTAACTTGAAGTGAACTTTCTACTGTCTATACATCCAACAAAATCTGAATTAGTGTATCCAACCAGGTGCAACTGATCAGATTTCTTATAGGTAAGCATGTAGTTCTTGGTCCTCTGTATATATCACATCACTTTCTGGAAAGCCTTCTAGTGATCAATCCGAGGATTGCACAAGTATCTGCTAAGTTTTTCAACGGTATATGCTATGTCTAGATGGGTACAACCTAGAGCATATATCAGATTCCCAAGCGCAGATGCATAGGGAATGCCTTTTATTTGCTCTTTCTGATAATCGTTCTTTGGACATTAGAATAGACTCAACTTATCTCTCTAAGTGATATTGAGCAATTCTTCATGCCATATCTATCTAATACTTTATGAATATAAGTTTTTTTGACAAGCCTAATATTTCATGTGTCATATCACGTTGAATCTGGATGCCTATCACAAAAGAAGCATCTCCAAGATCTTTCATCTCAGAACTCTTTAAGAGCAAACTCTTGATCTCATATAGTAAAGCTATATTGTTGTTTGTTACTAGAATGTCCTCCACATATAATACTAAGAATATAATTTACTCTCTTTAATTTTTAATAAATGCATCGATTAACTACATTTTTCTTGAAACCAAAGCCGGAGATTACTTTGTCAAATTTCAAATACTATTAACGAGATACCTACTTTAGACTATATATTGATTTATTTAATTTGCAAAGCAGTTGTGAACCTTTGCCTTCAAAACTTTCTGGTTGCACCATATAGATTTCTTTCTCAATGTTACGATTAATAAAAGCAGTCTTAACATTCACTTGGTGTAATTCTAGGTCAAAAGTGAGCCACTAATGCCATGATAATTCTAAAATAATCTTTCATGAAAATCAGAGAGAAAGTCTTTTTATAGTCAATACCCTCTTGTTGAGTGAAACCCTTTGCGACAAGATGTTCCTTATATTTTTCAATATTGTCTTTTGAATCTTACTTGGTTTTAAACACCCACTTACAACCAATTGATTTCTTATCTTTAGACAACTCTACTAGATCACAAACATCATTGTCCTTCTTGAATTATAATTCATCTATCATTTTGATCATTTAGTAGAGTGAATACTGAGTTTGGCCTCATTTAAAGATGTGGGGTCATCCTCTAATCCTATATCAAACTCAAGCTCTTGGAGATGAACTATATAGTCATTTGTAATGGCTGATCTCCTCTCCCTAGTTGATATCCTAGGTGGCACTTATGGTTGAGGATTTTCAGGCTCTACGTCATTAGCAAGATCTAATTCTACTTCAGGATGAACTGCATCTATATCTCGTAAGGGCATAACCAAATTTTCATGCTGAAGTGGAACAATTATTTCATCATTTCGAACATTTGCCATGGGTATGACAATTTGCTATTCCTCAAATGTGAAATTCTTAAGTAAATGACTCTCACTTTTCTGAATATCCACAATAGAATTTGTATTCTCCATCTCTATTATGTTCTGAGTGGAGGGACAATAAATTTAAAGCTTCTATACCTCTTAATATACCCTACGATTAACTGTTGGGAGTCCAGCTTTTTCTCATGTGGCTTATATGGCCAAGCTTCGGCTAGATAACCCCAAATATGGAGGTGCCTGATGCTGAGAGATTTTTCAGTTTATAACTTATATGTGATTTTAATTACTGTTTTACTAGGTAGTCTATTAAGAAGGTAGAAATTCATCTTCAAGGCTTTGCTCCATAATGACTCTGATATGGTAGTGTGAGCTATCACACTCCTAACAATGTCCTTCAGAGAGCAATTTCGTCTCTTAGTAATGCCATTCTGATGAGGTGTCCCTTGCATAGTGTACTAAAAGAACTATACCACATTTTTTAGAAAACTGACAAAATGATCCTAAAAATCTGCCTGATTTATCATATTTGTCATAGTATTCACCACCACGGTCAGACTAACGGTCTTAATCCTTTTTCTGTTGATTTTCAACTTTAACTTTATAGATTTTAAACATATCCAGTGACTGTAATTTATCATGTTCTAAGTATAGGTACCCACAGTAAGAGTAATCGTCTGTGAAAATAATGAAGTACATGTGATCATCCAATAAAGATATAGGGAATGAGCCATTGATGTCTGTATACATCAATTTTAAGACTCCTGAACTCTTTTTAGCACCAAATTTTCTAATGTTTGTCTGTTTGCTTTCTATATAATTCGTATATCCTCCAAGGTCTGAGTAGTCTAATAGGCCTATAGCTCCTCTTAACACAAGTCTTTGATTTCTCTCTTTTGAGATGTATCCTAATCACCTATGACATAAACTGTATGAGTTTTCTTAAATTAATATTCTCTTAGTGTCTATGTTATTCACATGCAAAGATTCTGAATATGAAGCATGGAGATTCAATTGATATAAGTCATCAATTAAAATTTCAGTACCAATAATTTTAAGATTCGAAATATAAACTAAATATTCTATTACCAAAAGTGACAGTAAAATCAGATTTGTCTAATAATGAAATAGAAATAAGATTCTGCCTAAAAGATAGTACATATAAAGTCTCATCCAAATCTAAAACAAAATCTAATCTTACAAACTCCAATAGCTTCAATTACAGCTTTATTTTCATCACCCATTTAAACCTATCGCTTAACATGGCTAGGCCTTATGTGAGTTTGAAAGTGCTGCATTGAATTACTTATGTGAATAATTGCACCAGCATTTATCCACCATGTATAGGGTGGCACTAAAGCTAAATTAATTTTAGAACAAACATAAAATTGAGATGTTCCTTTCTTAATTAGCTATTTCTGATACTTTATAAAATCACGCTTGAGGTGACCAATATTCTTGCAGAAAAAGCATGCAACGACCTTAGTGTTGGCCCAAGATTACAATCACCCGGTTTTATGATTTTGATGATAACAAAACATACGTGGTTCTTTAGTACTAATCAAGTTCGAGTGTTTAAGTATATTTCAAGGTTTTAAGGATTCAAGGAGTTTTCTTCCTCTAACGGAAGGTGTTGAAGACTCAAGAAGATTTAAATACAGGATTAAAGCTCAAATCACTCAAATGTCTCTAAAGGAGAAGCCCAGTTGAAAATCTAATAGTCACCTAGAGCCTTGTAAGATATTAGTTTGTTAAAGTGTAGAATATAGTTATGATGCTCAAGAAGTTACACATACAAAATACGCGATTTGAAAAATACAAGTTTTGATATTATTGGTATTTTGCATGTTTTGTTTTGATACATGTCTCATAATTTTTTCAAAATTTTATAACAATTTTAGAACATGTATTTTATCACCTATACATTGCTATATTACCAATAAACCAATACAAAATATTTGAAACTTAAACGTTTTCATAAAAACTGTTTCAGGCCAAGTCGATCAACCGGACAGTCGACCGGTGTCCATTTCAGGCCAAAAGGCGTCTATGTTTGTGCACGTTATCGGTCGATCGACTGGTCGACCGCTAACCCTTGTGGTCGACCGATCGGTCGACCGACTGAGAGACCCCAACTCTCGGTTAGGATCCGGTCAACCGACTGAGAGACCCTAACTCTCGGTTAGCATCCGGTCGATCAACCTTATGATTTTTTTCTTTTGAACTGCCGAACGGCTGACCGGCCGGTCGACCGGAGCCAACGACTCTTTTATGGATGAGCTATCGGTCGACCGGCCGGTCGACCGACAGTCTGCCAGTTGGCTATAACAGCTAGTTTTTGAATCTGTTTTGATTTTAGTGGATTCAACGGGCACTTTTGGTTTTCAAGTGTCTAAACACACCCCAAATGACCATGTATGATTTACAAATGATATTTCTTAATTGCCTATATATATGGGTAATTGATTTTGGTTTTTAGATAAGAAGTTTACAATTTTTCAAGTTTGTTTAAAAAGAGAAAAGTTTTTCTAGCTTCCAATTTTCAAGTTCTTTCTTTTCAAAACTATTTTCAGTTGGTTTTAAAGCTCTTCTATTCTTTCTAACTAAATTTCATCTCTCACTTAATTTCTTGAGCTACACTTCATATTCTACTCCATAGTAAGTTGTAAGAGAGAGTGTTTGTGATCTTGTTGGATCACCAAGAGCTTTGTAATCTCAATTGACTTTGTACTACCTCTTGTGTAGAGGCTTGAATTGGTGGAGTTGTGTACTCCGATCTTGTGTAGACCAAGTTGTAATTCCTTTGTGTAAGGTCCCTTTGTGGAAGATCCCTTAGAGGATAGTGAAATCCTTCATAGTGGTGAAGGAGGGGACGAAGAGTGATGGCTCGAACCTCAGAATAATTTTCTTGTATTTGTGATTGCTTGTGTCTTGATCTCTATTACTTTTTACATTTCATACTTGTGTAGCTGTCCATCTTGCTTTATTTCATTGCTTACATTTCATTCATCACTTTTACTATTGGTTTATACTCATCTCAACAAGGAGGCAATTGAGCACCGCAACTCATTATCTCGAGGAATCAAAGAGGAGAAGTTTAGAGCCCTTCACGGAAAATTCGGCTTCAATTCTTGTTTTGAGTGACCGTTTGCATAATTCATCATAAGTAATTTTAAAGTAGCATTTGATTAGCAAAACACCTATTCACCCCTACTAAGTGTATTTCAATTGATATTAGAGCCTTGGTCTCTAGATTTTGGCTTAACAATCTTAGAGAAATCCTAATTGTTAATCACTTCTTTCACAATTTCATCTTCATCCACTTTAGTAAAAAAGGCCGAAGGTATTAAGACCCCTCCCAAGTTTGATGACCTTAACCTTCCAATATGGAAGGTTAAGATGACCGTATTTTTACAATCCTTAGGAAGCCGGTTGCAAAAGCGGTGACTAAACCCTTTAGTGTACCCATTAGTAATAAGAACACTTGGTCCGACATAGCCACTAAGGACTTAGATGCAAATGCTAAGGCACACTATGTCTTGCTTCAAGCTTTTAATGATGACGATATTGCTAGGGTTATCTATTGCAAATCCGCCTACGAGATTTGGACACACCTACTAGTCACACATAAGGGAAAATCACAAGTCAAGAGAGCAACAATTGATCTCTTCCCTTCCCAATATAAAAATTTCATCATGCATGATAATGACACAATTGATGACATGGTAACAAGAGTTACTAAAATAACTAATGGTCTTGCTTCTTTAGATGATGCCACTGACAATGATAAAAAAGTAAGGAAGGTCATTCGGGCTCTTCCACTTTCATGGAAAGTCAAGGCTACTACATTGAAGGAGCTATACGACAAAGAAGAGATGGAGCTCATCGGTCTTATAGGAAACCTTAAGACCTATGAAATGGAGAGGAAGGCAAGGGAAGAGATAACACCATAAAAGAAGAAGATGATCGCTTTCAAATCCACTCCCACCATCTCCGACGATGATGATGAAGAAGAGAATGATTAAGAATTCTCCATCCTAGTGAAAAATGTAAGAAGGATGTACAATAAGGATAAGTTTAACAATAGAAGAAGATAGTAAGGGAAAGAAGATAAGAAGGTCATATGCTTCAATTGTCGGAAGCCGGGCCACATGGTTGCGGATTGTCCGGAGACCAAAAGTAAACCTTCAACCTCCAAGAAGACCTACAAAAAAAAGGCTCTCAAAGCTACTTGGGATTCGGAGAGTGAAACCGACGAAGAAGTGGATATGGCACACGTGTGTTTCATGGCAAATGATAAAACACCTAAGGTAACATTCAAACCCTCACTTGATGATAGTGAATTAACAATGGATGAATTAGGTGAGGCTTTTGAAGAGTTATCTAACAACTATGATTTTCTAAAAGAGTATTTAAAATTGAAAAAGGAAAATGAAACTTTTCAAGATAAAATTGTTACACTTTCAAAAGAAAAAAATAATTTAACTTCCACACTCATATCCACACAAAAAGATTTTGATGCATATAAAATTTCATGTAAAGCAAAATTTTTATTAATTGATAAAAATGAGATTTCTATTCTAAAAGATAGAATTAACTCTTTAGAAGATGTGTTAAAGAATTGTGAGTTTGATAAAGTTAGGTGGGTGGCAATGTTTACTAAGAAACATACTCTAAAAAAATATGTTTATACCACACATGCTCATTACTACTACACATAACTACACTCCTAAATCACAACATATACTCACACATCATGCTAGACATGCTACACACACAAAATATGTTCACACCCCACACTCTCATCATGCTTTTATATATGGTAGAGTTTATTCATGTACTTATTGTGACCGAAAAGGTCACTTAGTCAAATTTTATTTTGATAGAATAAATGCATCTAATGATCACATTTGGGTTCCAAAGGCTAACATTATAGGACTCAAGAAAATTTAGGTACCAAAATCAACCAATTTGTTACTTGATGTAGGTACATTCTAAGGCTCCAAGACGTAGAGAGCGGTGGTATCTTGATAGCGATTGCTCAACGCATATGACTTGGGATATCAATATTTTTGTAACCCTATCAAGGTATCATGAAGGTGACACCATTACCTTCAGAGATTATTCCAAAGGAAAATTATCGGTATAGGTAACATTAAAATTGGCTCATCTCCCTTAATTGAAAATGTTATTTAGTTGATGGTCTTAAGCATAACCTTTTGAGTATTAGTCAGCTTTATGATAGAGGTTTTAAATTGGTTTTTGATGATTTAACTTGCAATGTTTTAGATAGACAAATCAATGCATGTGCGCTTTCTGATTTTCATGAAATAATGTGTACATGATTGATATGTCAAATTTATAATGCAATGCTACATATTTAAATACCTTTAATGAAGATTTTTATTTATGGCATAGGAGATTAGGCCATGTTTCGTTTGACCATCTATCTATAATTAAGAATAAGGAAGTAGTGAAATGTATTCCTTATTTGAAATTTGAAAAAGACCGCATTTGCGATGCGTGCCAACTTGGGAAACAAACTAAGTCCTCTTTCAAAACTATCAAAGATATCATGACATCAAGACCTTTGAAGTTAATTCATATGAATTTATTTGGTCCAACTAAAACCAAAAATCTAAGTGAAAATTATTTTGTCTCTGTTTTGATTTACGATTTTTCTCGTTTTACAGGTGGTTTTCTTTTTAGAACAAAGATCAAGCTTTTTCATATTTTCAAGTATTTAGAAAAAGAGTTGAAAAAGAAAAGAATTTTTAAGATTTTACGCATAAGAAGTGATAGAAGTGGTGAATTTATTAATCATTCCTTCATCACTTATCATGAAGAACATGTAATCAAACATGAACTATCATGTCTTAAAACTCCACAACAAAATGGAGTCGTTGAAAGGAAGAATCGTACTCTTCAAGAAATAGTTAGGACAATGATAAATGAATTCGGACTCCCTCAATACTTACGGGCCGAGGCCGTAAACACATCAAATTACATCTCGAATAGAATTTATTTTTATAAAAATACTTCTAAAACTTCATTTAAAATTCATTATTTGAGAAAACCTAATGTTTCTTACTTTAAAGTTTTTGGTTGACTGGTGCCTATTTCAGGCCAAGTTGGTCGACTGGTGCCTATTTCAGGCCAAAACGGTCGACCGCCCGGTCGACCGGGCCTTTAGCCTAGGGGCGTGCATGTTTGTGCAAGTTACCGGTCGACTGACCGGTCGACCGCTAACCCTTGCGGTCGACCGATCGGTCGACCGACTGAGAGACCCTAACTCTCGGTTAAGGTCGGTCGACCGATCCAGTCGACCAACCTTTTGATTTTTTTCTTTTGAGCTGCCGAGAGGTCGACCGGCCGGCCGATCGGAGCCAATGGCACTTTTATGAATGAGCTGTTGGTCGGCGAGCCTCTTTTATGGATGAGTTGTCGGTCGACCGACAGCCTGCCAGTTTGTTATAATGGCTAGTTTTTGAATCTGTTTTGATTTTAGTGGATTCCAACAGACATTTTTGATTTCCAAGTGTCTAAACACGCCCCAAACGACCTGGTATGATTTACAAATGATATTTATTCATTGCCTATATATATGGGTCATTGGTTTTGATTTTTAGATAAGAAGTTTACACAAGTTTATAAGTTTTCAAGTTTGTTTCAAAATAGATAAGTTTTTCTAGCTTCCAATCTTCAGGTTCTTTCTTTTCGAAGCTATTTTCAGCTGGTTTTAAAGCTCTTATTCTTTCTAACTGAATTTCATCTCTCAGTTAATTTCTTGAGTTACACTTCATATTCTGCTCTATAGGAAGTTGCAAGAGAGAATGTTTGTGATCTTACTGGATCACCAAGAGCTTTGTAATCTCAATTGATTTTGTGCTACCTCTTGGTAGAGGGTTAAGTTGGTGCAGTTGTGTACTCTGGTCTTGTGTAGACCAAGTTATAATTCCTTTGTGTAAGGTTCCTTTATGGAAGATCCCTTAGAAGATAGTGAAATTCTTTATAGTGGTGAAGGCGGGGACGTAGAGCGGTGACTCGAACCTCAGAACAATTCCCTTGTGTTTACGATTGCTTGTATCTTACTTTCTATTACTTTTACATTTCATACTTGTGTAAATATTCATCTTACTTTATTATTCATCTTACTTTATTATTCATCTTACTTTTTTTCATTGCTTGTATTTCATTCATCACTTTCACTATCAGTCTATACCCATCTCAATAAGGAGGCAATTGAGCATCTCAACTCATTATCTAGAGAAATCAAAGAGGAGAAGTTCTAAAGCTCTTCACGGGAATTCGACTTCAATTCCTGTTTTGAGTGACCATTTGCATAATTCATCATAAGTAGTTTTAAAATAGCATTTGATTAGCAAAACACCTATTCACCCCCCTTTAGGTGTATTTCACTTAGGCTTCTTCTCCTGCACTTTTGTCACTGTCAGATCAGTAATTGTAGTCGTGATTGAATTTGTATTCCTTCCTTTAGTTGCATTTCTGTTTCTTTTCTTGTAAGAACTGTTCCCTGAGAAACTATATGAGAACTCTCTGTCTTTTCATATTTCAATATCTTTTCCTTCTGAACACAATGACTAATGAACTCAATGAGACTCCCTTTTTTCTTTGATCTTGAAAGGTTAAACTGTACAGGAAGAGAGATCAGTATAAATTGCACCAGGATCTCTTCAGAGAGTTTCAACTTCAGTTCTTTCACTTTAGAAATCAGATTAGACATTCTCATAATGTACTCTCTTATGTTTTCTTTATCGTTGTAACGCATATTGACCAACTTGCTAAGATGCGTGCTAGCCTCAACTTTATGTGATTTGCTGAATCGGTTAGCTATTTCAGTTAGGAAACTCTTAATATTAATTTTATCAGGCATATCACCTTTAATAGTTTCAGAAATAGAATGCTTCATGACTATTAAACACATCGTATTAGACCTCCCACTTATCATAATTAGTTTTATCTTCAACTGAACTTTTGTCAGTAAGAGCTCGGGTTCATCAGTCCTTAGGGTATAGTCTAGATCCATAAATCTAAGAACGATCTCTACATGGTCTTGTCACTTCTCAAAGTTTGTCTAATCAGTACATGGATATCATTGGGACTTACAGAAATTAAAGATGCGTACTGATAACATAAGAAAACAGACTACATAAGCAAACTATATTCTCATCCTTTAATTTAAACATTATATTTAACAAAATTTAATTGTTATAGCCATATAAAGAAATTAGAAATTGTAATGAGTCTGACTGATGGAGCTGCCAATTAAACTCTCAGAACAAGATGTATCTCTTTATGCCAATACAATACTGACTCAATATATATACCTTAAAGTTCATGTCCTATATAAGAAAATAGCCTTTTTTTGGGCCGACTGCCCTTAAGGATTTGTTCTGAAGTTTAAGACATTTATATCGACCATATAATATATGTAATAACCAGACCATAATGACAAACTTCCTTTAGGCCAATTGCCACCGCATGGGCCACATAAATTTATGCATCTTGATTTTTATTCCGCTGTCAGACTAGTTGATAAGAATAGTACAATATGGGCCTATAGTGATAACAACTTTCTTTTGGGCCTATTGTTACTTACCAAGTTCTCTTAAAATTGCACTATCCACATCAAGTATCTGAGACCGTATATAATTCGGCAAAATAATAATTTTCCTTTGGGCCAGTTATTAATCAAATGAACTATATGCACAATTTAGTGCTCTTTATTAATTATTCAACATGAGCATGTATACGTCTATTTGAGTATTATATAATGTGGTAAACAACAATATTCATCATGCTAAAACAACATATGCATGATAAGCAAATTTTAGATGAAGCAAAGACATGTAAGGACATATAACCATGACAAATAAATACTTCAATGCCTACTTTATGTCAAATAACTTCTGATTTGTCATATCTAATGCCTGTGATATTATAGTGCTCATCAAGAGCTTTGAAATGGCTATTTACATGCCTAAAATATAAGTCAGATAAGCCCGAAACGCTTATTGAAGTTTTAATCAACAAAATGGGTTTGTAGTGCTTATTGAATTTGTTTAAATATCCAAATCCGACCCACAGTGCCTTTTAGTTACATGTCTCTTCCTTAATCGGTTGGGTTTCAGTAACCCAATTAACTTAATATGATATTACTTAGGAGTAGGTTCCCTTATTAGATTAAAGTTCTATCTCAATCATAACCCTAATCAATCTTAATAATTTTAAACAATTAGAAAACCCAAAATATTAAGAAACCCAAACTTAATTAATTTTTAAATAATAATACACAGATATAAAAACAGAAAAGAATGCATATAAAATTCCCCTCCATTTAATTCATTTTATGAGACACAAAATAATGTTTATTGAATTAAAGAAAGAAGAACACGTTCATGGCATCAACATATTGAGATTGAAAAACTGTAAATCCCGTTGATCCAATAAAAAAGAGGCTCTGATATAAATTGTTGATCTAAATACATCTAAATAAGATCACATACAATAAATTAACTCTTTATCAGGCAAAGGAAATGAGAATTTAGGCATACCTGATTTTATCACGAAAGGGATATCGGAGGTAAACGGTCTTGAGGATGCGAAAATGAGGGAGAAGATTCTTCTTTTCAACAAATATATGCTCTTCCTAATCCTTAGAGGAGATGAGAGACCTCCAAAAGAGAATAACAAGTAGTAGTGGAGAAGATATTCCTACTCATGATATTTATAGAGTAAACACAAAACCTAATCAATTCATCATAAATATAGCCCATTGATTCAATATCACGAGTTCTACACGTGTAGTTGAGATCCACATCATAACTAAATACACTCATGACTAAATGTAATTGAAATGAGTATAGGTCCAATCATTTAAACCTGATCAATTTCTAAATAGGTCAACAATATAGATTATAGAGACGGATGCATATTTTCAATTGACTTGTGTAGACCCAAATCAATTTAGATTAAAATCAAAATAAGTCTAACACTTATTCCCCCCCCCCCCAGACACACACACAAAAGTGAATTGAAAAAGAGGTCGCATCCTCTCTCAAAAAGGCAACTTAGTAGAAACAAATTAGAAGCTAATCACTTGAAATATCACTTGTTTGACTAATCCTATCACTTTCGATGGAAGGAGGAGCCGAGCACGTCGTGGATGATGAGAAGGGGAGGGGAGGGTGGCTTGGTGATCGGAGTAGTAGTTGAGGGTGTGTTGTCAATGACGGGAGGAGTAGGGGAGGGCGGCTCAACGATGGAAGTAGCAGCTGAGGATATCGCCGTTGATGGAAGTAACAACGCTGTTCATCGGCGTGGGTTCCCTTGAAAATGGCGTGGGTGCTAAAAGGGCAAGCCTACCCATAGTAGTGATCTTTTCTAAGAAACTCCCAAGAAAATTTAAACTCTGTAAGTCACTTCAAATTTACTACATATATGACATAATTTCATATAGGAGGAATAATATATAGATTGTTCGAAGATTAATGAGGGAAAGGGAGGCTAAAGTAATAACAACAATATAAAGTAACTTGGAAGGCCTGTTGAAGAGTATGGAGAAGAAAATAATTAAAGGAATCAGTAAGTGTTGTGATTTCAGGGGAGGACGCCCCCACGACCGGATCAACTGGGGCGGCGTAGCGGATACGAACCACATGAGCTACTAAGGCAACTTAAAGAGGAGAAGAAGAAAAAATTTCAAAGTAGATAGAAAGCCAACACATAATATAAAGTGGTTTCACCGATCAACAGATCGTGTGTACATCCACGGCAGAAAGGGGAGAAACATTATTAAAACTCTGGGAGAGTACAATAAGAATTATTTACACCTCACGTTAAGAAGTTATAAGCCCTTGATAGCCGCCAAGAATAGCGAACCCTTATGGCTAAGTTTCTCTCACAAATTTCTCACCAAGATGAATTATACCCTTAGGAATTACAAATTCATAAGATTCTCTTGGAATACATTGAAGTCTATCCCTAAGGAATTATTTATAGACCATAAAACACTCCTAGTCCTAAACAATCTCCTTCAATTAGAATAAAGGAAATTTGAATCCAACTCGGACTCAAAACACATTCAATCAGAAATAAGAAAACTTGAATCCAACTTGGATTCAAAACAGATCCAGAAAAGAAAATTGCCAAATTCATCATTAATCAACCTTCACGACGTATACACATCAAAATCTTAACAATCTCCCTCTTGACTTGAATACTTTCAAGTCCGAGAATAGCCACCATGTTCCATGTGCTCGCATCCATGCACAATTGAATAAATTTGAGTTCATCTCCATCTTACTCCCTCTTCTTATAACCCCCTCATGGGGTTCACATCTTGATTAGGTCGAATAAGTTCAGGCCTAACCTGAAATTTATTACCGAATAATCTCCTTGATTTACACAAGATCTATGAGAATTTACTCCACCATAGGAGTAACGATTTGGACAATCTTGTTGCGCGCCTAGTCTCAATCTTCATTCAGGGGTATAATTGAACATCAAATTTGAATCCATCATAGTTTCCGATTGTTCTACAACCACCGCTTTTGAAGCCGAGAATAACTGTAATCCACCAACTGTAATCTCCGAATTCCGCAACATATACACATTGTCGACACGTTCGGTTTGAAACAGCACATGGGCTTCTTTGAAAACTTCCATAAGATCACCTTTTGAACTGAAACAGAACCCTTCCCCTTGTAGGGCTCTAAGAGAGATGAGATTATACCTTTATTCGGGAACATGATGAATACCTTGAAGAGTAGTGATGCATCCATCATAAGACCGAAATTGAATTTTTTCTTCGCCAATCACCTTACTTGTAGCAGAATTCCCCATGAAGACTTGTCCCTCTTGAACTGAAGTGTATGAAGAGAACATCTTCCTATTAGAATTGATATGCTGTGAACATTCAGAATTTATGACCCATCTATCTTTGTTACCAATTGGTCTGTCTGTAACAGATAGAATGTCGCATTGTTCTTCATCACCTTCAACCAGTTCAGTGATATTAGCATCTGGTTGTTTTTTATTTCGAAGCCAATACTCAGATCTAACTTGTGACAATAGTTGCACGTCAAATTCTTGTATTTTGAGTTACCCATAGAACTTCCATTATTACTCTTATCTCTTGAATAATGAACTTGCCCAGAATCATCATGATGAGACTCAGCGGTCAACTGGGTGTCAATTTTGTCCTTATTGAGCAGATACTCCTTGACCTCATTGACCTTGATTGTTGATTTGCCTCCATGAATGATAACTTCCCTAAAGCTCTTATATGAAGAAGCTAAAGAACACAATAATAGAAGTGCTTGATACTCATCTTCTATCTTAACCTCTATCTTATCTAAATCATTGATAATAGAGAAAAATTCTGCAATGTGAGACTTAATATATGTACCTTCATGCATGCGGTGAAGAAAAAGACGCCGCTTCAGAATCAACGAAAAAGACGCCGATTCGCCAACGACTTCTTCAGATAGTGGTCCTGAAGTCGCTCCCACAGCGAGGACGCTGTTTTCTCCGTAGAAAACTCATCCAATACTTCGTCCGCCAAGCAAAACTGAATAGCTGTCAAAGCTTTCTCATCCAACTCCTGCCAAGTTTTTTTTCTTCATGTCTTGAGGCTTTTTCTCCCTCCCGAGTACTGCTTTCTTCAACCCGCTCTGGGTAAGGATGGCGTTCTTCCTAATCTGCCACCTGTTGAAATTGATGACGTCATCGAACTTTTGAATATCGAATTTGATTTCAGGTATCTTCAAGTTATCTTGCTCTGATGCCAATTATTGGTAATCAATTTATATGTTCTAGTACCAATTGTTGTGATTTCAGGAGAGGTCGCCCCCACGACCGGATCGACTGGGGCGGCGTAGCGGATACGAACCACAGAATTCACTAAGGAACTTGAAGAAGAGAAGAAGAAGATATTCCAACGTAGATAGAAAGCCAACAAACAATATAACGTGATTCAACCGATCAAACAGATCGTGTACGTTGACGGGAGAAAGGGGGAGAAACTTTATTAAAGCTTTGGGGAGCACAATAATAATTATTTATACCTCATGCTGAAAAGTTACAAGCCCTTAATGGCCAGAGCAACAAACCCTTGGGGCTAAGCTTCTCTCACGAATTTCTCACCGAGATGAATTACACCCTTAAGAATTACAAATTCATAGAATTCTCTTGGAATACATTGAAGGCCACCCCTAAGGGGTTATTTATAAACCATAGGATTCTCCCAGTTCTAAACAAACTCTTTCAATCAGAAAAAAGGAAATTTGAATCCAACTCGGACTCAAAACGCCTTCAATCAGAAAAAAGGAAATTTGAATCCAACTCGGACTCAAAATAAATTTAGAAAAGGAAATTGCCAAATTCGACATTAATCAACCTTCACGACGTATTCATGTCATAATCCTAACAGTAAGCATTTCACAGGTTTGTCATTTTCCTTTTTATTATTAAATAATGACATCTTTGGCTCTCCTCTTACGTTTTCAATCGTCAAACACCAATTAAAGTTCTTTTTTGAGGAAATTTTACAGAGTTATTTGAAGTTGCAGAAGTAGAGAGTTGGGAAAGAGGTTAATTTTGATGACAATTAATCCTGTAAAAGTAGTTACTAACAAATAACAATAAAGAGAAAGGATAAAGAGAAACCAAGCACACTATATGGATCTACTATACATATAACGCACAAGCAGAGTTGTTTGTAGTTTAAACTTTATTTTGATTTCTTTTATGGATACTTTCCTGTTTATAACATTCACATGTACCGATAATAAAGCTAGTGATACTGCAGAAGAACAGAAATTTTATTTCTAATTATTGCAGACTGATAATTTGAGTGATTGATCATCAATTATGTATGTATTAACGCTCACATGACTCTTTCTTTCTCTCATACAATACAAATTCTTTAAATTTTTGTAGAACATATTTATTGCTGGAACAGACACATCCTCTGCAACAGTAGAGTGGGCAATGTCCGAGCTCATGAGAAATCCCGAAATCATGAGGAGAGCACAGAATGAAGTGAGAAGTCTCATAGAAAACAAGCAGAAGGTAGAGGAGAGCGACCTTGATCAGCTTCACTACCTCAAGTCAGTTATTAAGGAGACAATGAGACTCCACCCACCAGGACCGCTGCTGGTTCAGAGAGAAACCATGCAGCATTGCAAGGTCAACGATTATGATATTGCACCCAAGACCAGGTTGTTCATCAACGCATGGGCAATAGGAAGGGATCCAGATGTTTGGGAAAGAGCCGATGAATTCTGGCCAGAGAGATTCATGAATAGTTCAATAGATTTTCAGGGACATGATTTTCAACTCATACCGTTTGGTGCAGGACGTCGAATGTGTCCTGGGATGAATGCAGGCATTCTGTTCGTTGAGCTTGCTCTAGCTAACCTTCTTTATATTTTCGACTGGGAGCTGCCGAATGGGATGTCGAAAGAGGATATTGACATGGGTGAATCACCTGGTCTTACAATGAATAGGAAATCTCCTCTTCATCTTGTGGCTAAAAAATTTATATACGTGAAGGGCTAATTCTATGTACAGAGTTAGCTGGCGATATTGAGTTAAAAGGATGAAATGTAATGCAAAAACCTAGAAATTTGGTGTGTGTGTGTGTGTATGCTGCTAATTATATTATATAAGGGAATGGGCTAAGAGTACAACATCGATCTAATTAATATATGTAGGAAATTAAAGTTCCTGGTGTACAAGAAATCTGCTTCATAATCTTGTGACCACAAAGTTTCTAATAGTGGAGGGCTAATTTCCATATTTTTACAAGGTAATGAAATTGAGTTAAGGTAAGAAATATTATAGTTAAAACTATGATTTTTGTTAATTTATACGTGATGCTTTTTATTAAGCATGTGAAACTTTCAGAAGACAGGCTCCTCTTTGAAATAAATAAGGATCATATACTCTGGATGTTATTATGTATGGGCTATTCCTTTCTAGACTAGAATTGCTATCCAGTACTTAAAAAAAAGAAGCAACAATACCAGATGCTAAGATTTAAGTATGAAGATCCGTACCATACTTGCACTTATCATAAACAGTGATAACAATAGACTACAGTTACGGTTAGTGGCGGACGCAGGACATTTTTTCAGTGTGGGCGCAAATGTAATAAGAATTTCAGTGTGGGTGTAAATAAAATAAGAAAAGAAAAAATAAAAAATAATATCGCACCCACCAAAACTTGTACTTGTGATTAGGCCTGTCAATAGGTCGGGTTCGGGGCGGTACAGGTGCTACCAGACCCGGACCCGTTTACTCAAGAGGGTACCATACCCGTCCCGTTTACCCGCAGGTCCAGAAAGTGGTTTTTCATACCCGGACACACTGTACCCGTGGGTCCAGACCCGTTTACCCGAACCCATAACAAAAGGAAAAAAACAAGATACATAAATAAAAACAATAACAAAAACACATGAAGGGAGGGGAAAAAACTTTTGTAAAAAGAAAGAACGCATGTTTTAATATCAATAAAGGATGAAATGCAACCATGTGCAAGAGGTGGAGGGAAAATTTTCGATGAAAGACTTTAATAAAGAAAAAAAAATTTAAAGCAACGCCCCCTAATTCATTTGAGAAAACACAACAATAGGATCATCCACTAATCAACCAACAATTTTCAACACTTAAAGCACAAAGAGATCATTTACTCATGGAGTCTGAAGCCTAGATCTCTAAGATTTTAATTCTATTAGTGTTATTTATATTTATGTTTTGAAATGGGTAAATGGGTAATCAGTCTGGTTCAAGTAAAATCAGATCTATCCCATTAATAATCGGATATACGAGTATAGGGTAAACGGGTATGGGTCCAGAGCAGCCCTTTCCATACCCGCTTAATCGGGTCGGGTCCGGGTCGGGACCCGACCCATTGACAGGCCTACTTGTGATATCAAATAACTTAGATTTATAAGTTACCGCTGATATAGAGTTCAAAAGTATCATTATATTAGTAAAATAATCTAAAAGGAAGAAAGTATATACAAAAAAAAGTTACAAACTGTATATACTATTCTTTTTTTTATAAATCCCAATATGAACGTCCGCCCACACTAGGCTGTATGTGGGTCCGCCCCTGATTACGGTGATAGGCGCAGTATTTTTTTTTCCAATGTGAACGTAAACTTAATAAGAATTTTTGTGTGGACGTAAATAATAAGAAAAAAAACAAGTAAGAAATAATATTACACCTAAGGCTTCAGAAATTATGACTTCAAATAACTTACTTATTATAAGTTACTACTCGACCTAGAGTTGAGAAATATCTTTAAGCAAGTAAAAATATTCTAAAATATGCGGGTATTCCACTCGAATATTTTCAAATGCTTGTGGTAGGAAAAATCTCACTAATTGATGAATCTCCGTCACAAGTGACTGGACACTCCCGATTTAACCTGTCAGAGTACATAGAGAAGAGATATCTTTCAGGTGAGGATCACTGGTGTGTTGTTGACCTAAAAACCTCAAGCGTGAAAATCAGTAGTTAGAAAGGAAATGGGACCGACAGAGAAAAACTTCCAGTGTAGTGGACAGATGGACTTTGCAGAGGGAAATTGTAGGTGTGTAATGGTGGATAAACACAGAAAAACAGCTAGTGTAATGGAGTGTCTGTTCTTTGAGGATTAGGGATGTGACCTCCCTTTCCTTGAAGAAGAAGAAGAAAAGTATATACTTGACATGGATATTGGCGTGGAGCCGAAATTGATGGATTGTTCTGACTGCACGATCTGTACGTGCTAGATTTATTGTGACAACGTGATCACCAACGCTGGTTATTTTGGATAGCATGTAGAAAAATCTGATAGGGGCGTTACACGTTATGACATGGGGGATGATGGAGCTGCATTACTGTAGGCGGAGATCTAAGATGATCCATTATTGGAGCTTCACCTTCGGAGATGAAGCCTTTGGAGTCAACTTCGTCTCAGAGTGGAGAAGATCCTGAGGAGATGAGGACTTAGAGTGGTAAAGGTCTCGAAATTGTGAAATTCGGCTTCAGGATGGACTCTGAGAATTCTAAATGTCTTGGGGAACTCCTTTGTAATTTGGACATGTGTCATCATCCTGATTCGAGTCAAATTTTAATCACTATAGATGCCCCCTATTTCCTCACTTGCCAGAGCCTGTGGAAGGAAAGTCAGGGGAGCAAAGTAGATCGGAGGGCTCTCAATGCCCTAAGATTACTTTGGCGCTTGCGGACAGAGGATTGTACGACGAATCTCTTCGGATCATTGTAGATCTTCTAGAATTAATTGGAGATTACACAACTTGCTGCCAGTTTTTACATCGATCGATTGGATCCGCAAAATTTGCATCCTTCGTCTCTTCGTATCCGGTATATATGACTGAGATTGTAGGATTTTATACTTTATCATTGATGTTTGATCTTCTGCCTCTTCTGTTGACCGAAAATCTAGGGATATATGATTGAGGTTTAACCTACATACAGAAAATACAGAATTTCTGAACTTTATAATAGAAGTGTGCAAGTATTCAATACTACCGCTATAACAAGTGGCTATGCGGGTCATGATCCACAAGGAGGGAGTAGCGATGGAAGCTTTCAAGTAAGTTCGTTTCTTTTGAGTTTACAAAAAAATGTTAGGTTGTTGTTGTTATTTTATTTACAATGAAAAAGGAAAAACTAAATAAAAAGGAGAATGTTGGTTTTGGAGTAGAATTCTAAACTAAGAATTAAAAGAAAACTAAAATTTTTACTTACCTCTTTCGTGCTCATATACCTTGGATCCGTCGCTACGACTTACCTAGTTTTAAAGACGATCAAGCATGGCATGTAGGATTTTCCCTGTTCTCAATCTACACTATGAATAAAGGCAAGCTAAACTAACAAAGGAATGGTTGCTCATTACCATAGGCCATTAAGGGCACTTACAATGGCGAAGCAGTCTTGAGGCTATCAGATTCACTTAGATTATAAAAACATCAGAGGAAGTAAACGAAAACAAGAGCAAAGAAGAAAAAAAAACTTTGATTCAATTCAAATAACAATGAAAGAAAAGACTTACTTATACGGTGTCACCCTCAGTACAAGCTTGCTCTCATTCCTCCATGAAACTCTTCTCTCCTTTCAGTTACATAAAGAAAAATAAAAATTACATGAAAGGAGAAAAAATCTAAGTAAAACCTATACAAAAATCTATTTTATTCTCTGCTTGATCGTCCTCTCTGCTTCTGATGTGTGGGATATTTATAGGATAGAAATGGATAAGAAACGAGTCGAAAGGTAGGGAGGGAGCTAGCAATTTCTGAATTTGAATCCTCTTCTTATCTCCAAACTTGATTTGATGTGGATATTCAATTCTGATCTGCAGCTTGTTGGCGTGTTAATTGCTGAATATAACTTATCAAATGATAACATTAAAAATAGTGATCAACGTAAGAGTTGTAGTCTTTAAGTTTTCTTTTGGATCATTTTGAATCATCAGATTTGAGTTTTAGTAGCGAAAATTATGATTCAAATATTAAAATGTATCCAGTCTTAATCCGAGTCTAAATTGCTTCATCTCATCCATTGATCTTCTCTATATCCATTTATCCTTATGGATTTAAATTCAGCTTTAGATTTGACGATCTATCTCTTTATCCTCAGTGAAACAGATAGGGTTTTCTTCTAATCCCATTTTTTCTTTAAATTGAATGATATTATCTCATCTGATATACCCGGTCTTCAGATAAGATGCCCTTTAGAACCTCTGGATTTGAATCAATGCCCTTTCTTTTAACTTTTGGATTTAATTAGATAAATTTGTCTATCTCTCTTTTCTTTCTTAATTACCTACACGTCATTAAACATGAAAGTACATTAATAACAAAGTTTTATTTAAATAAAAATACAGAAGTGTGACACATATGATATGAAAATATGCAACACACGTGTGTGATCATACCCCACACCTATCTTTTGCTCGTTCTCGAGCAAAGCATCAAAACTAAACCTAAAAATTTATTAGACCACTTTTGCAGGTCATGCGATTCAATGAGCATGTGCAATAAGCCGCTAAATCTCTAGGTTTCTCCTAGATGATGAGTTTTGTCTCATGATGATTTTCAGTAGATTGCGCCCACAAAATCCATAAATAACAAAGTGTTAGAATTTTTGAAAAGCATTTGAAAAGGAGAGACAATATTTGAAGTATTATTGCTAGTAGTCTATGAGTTACAGGAAAATTGAATTTTCATTCCTAAACTTAGTCTTTATTTAAAAACTTGTTATCAATCAAGGTAAGAAGTTAAACTGTATTTATCATCTAGTTTATTACTTTACCCTAAGTCATATGTACCTTCGTGACCGTGAAATATTGACTAAGGGTTCTTTCACTCTAACTCTTATACCTTATTTATTTTTTATTTATACTTTTGGTGCTATTATTCGTTAGTTCTATTAGGCTTTCTAATCTGCCCATGTAACAAGCCTTTAATCGGTGACTCCCAAATTAGACGATCTTAGGGCATCGGGTGAGAAAAACACCCAAGGACTTAAAGACTCAAGCAAATAAGGCCACAAAATTAAGAATTTATTATATGAACTACTTTTAGGCGTGAATACTCATGCTTTATGAGGCACGAATACCCAGCTTAATCAGATGATTTTTGATATAAGTAATATATATTTTATTATTTTTTCTTTTTTAATAAGGCATAAGAATCTTATTTTTAAACCCTAAGTTTGTAAGTGTATAAAGCATGCATATTTCATCAAGGTAAAAATCAAGACTAAATTACTTTTTCAAATTTTCTTCCTAACTCTAGAAATAAACAAATAATCTTATTTTGATCAAGTCTAAGAAATCCTAATTATGATTCTCCTATTCCTTAAAATTGACTCAATTTCTTAAAAAAAATGTCAAAATATTGCTCTCTTTTCAAAAAGTTTTTTTTTAAATAAAGAAAAAAATATTATTTTTATTTTAAATAAAAAACTTATGTAATGTTAGAACCCTCCTCCACACCTATCTCATACATTGTCCTCATGTATGAATGAATGCATAGATGCATGAAAAAGAAACAAGGGAAGGAAAATATTACCTTAAGGTAGTGGTTCTGGTGGCGGTCGGATTGGGCCAAGCATTGCTACCCAATCAAGATAATTGGTTCACGAAAGTCACCCTTATTGACGTCTTTTCTATATACATAATTAATCCCTAATATGAATAGGATCATGAAAGATCCTATCATTAAACTTATTCCCT
>JAVJIF010019516.1:0-101594 GCA_038442645.1 Agave tequilana | reverse complement strand
GTTAAGGCAGAATGTTATAATATCAGAGAACCAGTTTAGGTTCATGCCGGGGCGATCGACGAAGGCTATCCATTTGCTTCAACTTATAGAGCGATTTCGAGAGAGAAAAGAGAAATTTGCATATGTCTTTATTGATTTAGAAAAGTTTATGATAAGTACCAAGAGAGGTATTATGGTGGACATGATGAAAAAGGGAGTCCCCATCAAATATATTGACATAATCAAGGATATGTACGATGGAGTAGTGACAATGTTAGAACTTGTGGAGGTATAACAAGTGATTTTTCTATCACAATTGGATTGCATTAAGGATCTGCATTGAGTCCATTCTTATTTGCCATAGTGATGGATGAACTTACTAGAGCTATCAGGATGAGATACCGTGGTGTATGTTATTTACTGATGATATTGTCTAGTCGATGGGACGAGAACTGGGGTAAATGCCAAATTGGAGTTATGAAGGCAAATTCTAGAATCTCGAGTTTTAGATTAAGTAGGGCCAAAACAGAGTATATGGAGTGTAAATTCAATAAATAGGGAATCCGAGATTATAGTATCGTGAGATTAGATGGACAAGAAATACCGATGAGCAGTCATTTTAAGTACTTGAGTTCTATTATCCAAAAGTATGAAGAGATTGATAGTAATGTCAATTATAGGATCCAAGCTGGCTGGTTGAAATGGAGGAGCGCAATAGAAGTTTTATTTGATCGTAATATTCCGTTATGGTTGAAGGGAAGGTTTTATCGGACTGCTATAGGCCAGCTTTGTTATATGACACAGAATGTTGGGTTATAAAGAGACATCATGCCCATAAAATGAGTGTAGCAGAGATGCGCATGCTTCGTTGAATGGTGGTAACACACGGAGAGATAAGGTAAGAAATGAGGATATTCGTACTAAGATAGGTGTAGCCCTCTATAGAAGAGAAGATGAGAAAAAATTTCCTACGATGGTTTGGTCATGTGCGACGTAGACCTACAGATGTGCCAGTCCGATGAGTAGAGCGTATCAATTTAGAGTAAGTTAAAAGAGCACAGGGGAGACCGAAAAAACATGGATGGAGGTAATACGACAAGATATAGAGGCTAAAGGTCTTAGTAAAGGCATATGCTCGATAGGAATGAGTGGAGAAAGCTGATCCATGTGCCCGATCCGGCGTAATTTTTGTTTGGTTCATGTAGCCTATCCCAAATACTTGGGACAAATGGCTTAGTTGTTGTTGTGTAGGTTAAGGAGGGAGGGAGGGAGGTTATTATCATTTTAATAGGTCAAAAAAGGCTCAATGTGTGAGAGAGAGAGAGAGAGAGAGAGAGAGAGAGAGAGAGAGAGAGAGAGAGAGAGAGAGAGACTTTAAATATGTTGAAGATTGTAATTACACATCCCTAATTGCCGGGGCAAAATTTCCCACACGGTTTAACTTTGATATCTCATGCTTTATGTATTCAGTTACATGTTATTATTTTAAGGCCATAAATGCTTTAAAGACGTGTAATTTTATTTAGGCAGAAGTTCTCTATAAGCTTGTAGAGGATTGTGCTGGACTCAAGGGAGATGGCTCGGAAGTTGTTCTTGACCTCTTCTGTGGAACTGGAACCATTGGTTTAACACTTGCAAGAAGGTAAATTAATAATATTTGTTTTACACTTGCAACAGGATAATTTGTAGATCATTAATGTTATTTGATAGGCAGGTTCTCTTTTCTATTATAAAATAATTTCAAGGTAATAAGGTCTTTTTGATTCTTTCAGGGTCAAGCATGTTTATGGTTATGAAGTAGTGGCTGAAGCAATTGTAGATGCCCGTAAAATGCTGAGCTCAATGGCATCACTAATGCTACATTTGTTCAAGGAGATCTTAATAAAATTGATGATAATTTGGCCATGACTTCCCAAAACCTGATATTGTCATTTCAGGTTAGCTCTTACTCCAGTTTTATTTATTGTGGTTAAATCCTTGTTATATTGCATTCAATTGCCTATTTGATCCAGGAAACAGTTTATCCTTTAGAAGTGTGGTTAAAGATAATATAATACCTGAAGCCTATGCAGCCATATTGACTGCATTAATATACAAGCATGCATGTAATCTACTTGCACACATGCATGTGAAATAAATTTCTACTTTCAAATTTAATTCCAAGAGCTTGATTTTCAATTAAATTCAAAAATCCTTATTGACTTAGTAAAACTGTCACTTCCTTTTTTGAGTTAGACAAAAGTCGTTTGACTCTTTCTTGCAATTAAGGAGATGCCACAAAGTACCAACTACTGAGCGTCTCCTCTCTGGATTTCTAATATTGATCTAATTCAATGTCTTGCAGATCCTAATCGCCCAGGCATGCATTTGAAGCTAATCAAATTTCTACTTAAACTTGGGGGCGCCAGCATCATCTATGTCTCTTGTAATCCAGCCACCTGTGCTCGTGATCTTGATTACCTTTGTCATGGACTGGTATGTTCTCAATTCCACAAGTGATTCTTCTATGTTAACCTCTTTTAGACTACATTCTGATAGACTCATACAGGCTGATAAAGGGTCAAAGGATGCTACGAGCTCAGAAGTGTACAACCGGTTGACATGTTCCCTCATACTCCTCATATCGAGTGTGTCTGCCTGCTGGAGCTATTTTGATTGCTTGAGATGCATCACACTCCCTATCATATGATTGGTTTATTTTTTGAATCAATTATTATTGAAGATCAATATAGCATGGCAGTTCACAGAATGCTAATGCTCATGTTCAGAATGGAATGAAATGTTCTGCAGCACTAGGCTGCATCAGTGTTGCTGGTAGCTGGTAACTTGCTCAGCGGATGAAATTTTTACATGAATAGTCGCCCATAGATGGGAATTTTGTGACAAGCTATACCTGTGAGCTACAAAATGAACTTGGCTTACCTTCCTGTGAACCCAAATGGTTGGGGTGAGACCTAATGGTCACTATTTTTTTTTTCGAGCAGAAGGCTGTAGCCATAGCGGTTGTAGTAATGGTGGATACAACTGCACATGTAATTGTTCTGTAAGCCCTTCATTGTGCTATAAATTATTCTCTGTCTTAGTCAGTTAATGTATATCGATGGCCCTATTCAATTATTTCATATTATTTCTTGTAGCCCCTTCGTATTGTACCCATAAACAGATTTGATCTGATTCAGAATTTTCGTTGTTCACCGATCAATTTATCTTCAGGCTATCCAGGGGATAAGAATAATAGTTTTGCCGCATATACTCCAGAATTGTAGACAAATTCTTGTATGTGCATCTGAAATTGTTGTTGTACGGTGCAGTGTGAGTGGTTATTTCAGGCAACAGAAATGCTATTTGGCTCCCTATTAGCTCCTGCTCTGGCTCCGCGCTAATGTGGCATGCCATATGGCATGACACATAAGTTCCAACCTCAACCAAAAATTTAAATTTCCCCCAATTTCAAAATTTGAATTTCCCCTCAGCTCAAAAATTAAATTCCCTCTCAGCCCCAATTAACAAAATATCCCTCTCTGTCTCAGTCTAAATCTCTCTCTCTCTCTCTCTCTCTAGTGTAGATCCGAGCGTCGCCCCTCGTCGTTCATCGTCTCGTCGCCGCGCGTCGCCATCTGTCCCTCTCTCTTTCTCCATGGCTGTCTGCCCCTGCTCTTTCTCTCTCTCTCTCTCCGATCTCTCTCGGCTACCCGTCGCGCTATCGCGAGTTGTGTCTTGCCTTTAGTAAGGTTGCAGATTTAGCTGTCCCAGGCAATCCTGAATATGATGATGTTAAAAATTGGATAGACATCAAGCTCAAAAAATTACAAATAAGTGAAATATGTCGGAAGCAAAAAAAACAGAATTAAGCCTGCAAGTAGGCAGAGCAAAAAGAAATCTGATCATGATGCAATGTATCAAATCCTTACATGCTACAATCATGGGGAGTGTATCCGCCGACACAACAATTAACACAGTCTCAAGTAGGTGTTAGAACTTCCCCACAAAAAGCATGATTTCAATCCTTACAGCCAAATATGGTACAACCATGGTCGCAGTCTTTTTCTGAGGACTGCTATCATGGCGCAGTCCTAATTACACTGAAAATATATATGATTTTAGCATCTCACATGCATAGTTTAATGATTATTTTCTTATATTTCAATATTATAGAACTTTGACTCATTTGAGAGTCATGTATTCATGTAATTATGGATGGATGCAGACAATATTTTGTGTGATTCTGCTTGTATTCATGTTCTATTTTTGTATTCATGCTTGCAACTATCAACTACTTGTATTCATTTTCTGTTGAAGGGTCAGCTCTATTGATTCTTTTTCTATTGAGGTTTGGCTTCATCCACTTTATTAGCAACTTTTTTCAGTTGATGATTACTACTGCAGTTTAAAGAAATGAGTTCAACTTTTGATATACGATATGTTTGATGTTTCTCCTGCTAAAGGTTAGACAGCATACACACGTTTCCCTAGCAATCTTCAAGAACTCAAAACAATTATTCATGGAAGAATAATGCAAAAAACGTATAATTGCAAGCTTCTGATTGTAACTGAGATACATGGATACATAAGCAAATAAACAGAAGTGTGCGAAAACTTTATAATTATTGATCTGAAAAACTCCTGTACAGAAATAATATGTATGGTGTATACATTAAATAATACATGATACATTAAACAATGCATAAAAAATCTGTTTTGATGCGCAGCTCTCAACCTTCTGAGTCTTGGAGAACTCGGCAATAGAACGAAATCAATTACAGACCTGCCCACGGTCAACGGGCGGCCGAGAGACAGGCGACATTCGATGGGCGGCCGAGAGGGGAGAGAGTGCAGGCGTATTCGGCGATGAGCGACGCGCGACCGGGGTCGAGAGAGAGGGAGAGAGGAGAGAGAGAGAGAGATAGAGAGAGAGAGCAGGGGCAGACAGCGATGGACAAAGAGAGGGGCAGATGGCGACGCGCGGTGACAGGCGGCGAGGGGCGGGGCTCGGATCTACACTAGAGAGAGAGAGATTTAGACTGAGAGAGAGACCTATCTTCGTTTGTTAATGGGGGCTGGGAGGAAATTTAATTTTTTAGGCTGAGGGGGAAATTCCAAATTTGGAATTGGAGAGAGATTTAAATTTTTGAGTTGAAGTGGAGCTTATGTGTCATGTCATGTGGTATGCCACATCAGCGCGGGAGCCAGAGCGGGAGCTAACAAGGGAGCCAAATAGCATTCTCTTCAGGCAATGGTTGTTTTACTACTGTGCTGCTGCTGTTTCTCAGTGTGTGGTAGCATGTCTTGAACTACTGACCTCTCTCAAACAATGCTGTTCGTTCAGGTCCTCTTCACCAAGGAACAAGTGCTTTTCTTTCATTTGAAAAATCTCAGTTTATACATTCGTGTAGGAGGCGACAGAGTTGGTGATGCTGTCCTGTGATTACATTCGAGGATGGGCTTATCTCTGAAGCCAGAAAATGCATTATATTCTACAGTAAGAATCAAAGAACACCAAATTATGAAACTAACAACAACAAAACAAAGGAAGAAGTGGAGGTCTCGCATTGTTCTCGAGTTCAGTTTGCTACAGTCTTCAGGTTCAGCTATCAGCAGTATCCACTTGCCAAGACCCTGTTCTAAAAATCACACGCGCATGAAGCGTGTTGCTTCCCCATCTGTGTAGCTGAAGGTAGAGATCAGAATGCTCTTTCATAAAAACAGACCTGAAACAAAGCAACCGGCTACCATAACATTTGGCAACATCGCCACAAATCAGAATACGAACACAGTCCTTTCCTGTAACATATGAAGCATTCAAAACATATATGCATGGTACAAGATAGGTTTCTTTGCAGAGTTCAGGCAAAAAGATTCACCTTCAGATTGTTAAATTTAAACCACTAATATACCAAGTCTTGTGTACTTCATGATGGACGGTTTTTATTGTTCAAAGAGCATAAACAACCTGGTTTTGCCCTCTTGGACACATACATATGGTTGAACAAAAATTATTGGATTTTTCACCATTCATCAAGATTTGACACCGTAGATCATTTAGAAACCAAGAATCATTTGTTTCCAGGATTTTCAATCGTTGCATTAAAATTAAATTACAATGAGAAATTATTTCACACATGATGTATGTTACTTAATAATAGAACACACCCACGTCCATATTATCATTAACATTTCAAAATTTATTTCACATATGATGAAAATCATTTACTTAATAGTCGGAGATGATTAAACTTCTTGAGAGGCCATCTAATATCTCGAGGTTGTAAATATAATCGAAATATCCAAGTTTCAATGTCATAAAAGCATAAGTTAAGAAATTACAAATTTATAAATAAAAATAGGAATGAAAAGAGAGAACGAAAAAAAGAGCGGAAAAGAATGTGATAGAAAATTTTAATTAAGAGGGATTTGTTTTCTGAGAAATAAATAAGTCTAACTAAAATAATAAAAATAAGGAAAAAAAATGTTTATAAGTAAGAAGAGTTTCAACACCAACAATAAAAAAATAAAGGAATAATAAAAAATCCTAGTTCAACAGCAGCTTTTCGGTTAAAAAAAAAAAAAAAAAACCCAAAAAATAAAGGGAAGAAAATAACATAGACTGGACTGGGCTGGGCTGGGCTTTTGTGCATCCAATTATGACCCATCTCAATAATCCATTAACAATAATAACTTTTGGTCTTCTCAAATTAGTACTCTCTTCAGTTCTCAGTTCTCCGCTCCGACCAACACACGACACAGTGAGAGAGTGATGGAGAGAGCAGCGGAGCAAGCGGCGGATTCGCCGTCGGATTCGGGTCCCGCCTACAGCCTCCCCCGCGCCCGCACCGCGGCGAGGACATTCTCTTCTGCGTCGACGTCGACGTGGAGTCCAAGGTCGAGATGAAGGTCCCGGGCCCCAACGGCCGGCCCGTTACCCGCTTGGACGCCATCAAGAAGGCCCCTCTCATCTTCGTCAACTCCAAGCTCACATCAACCCCGACCACCGATTCTCCTTCGCCTCTCTCGGCCATAGCCTCACCTGGGTCCGTCCTCTCTTCCTCTCATTTCCTCTGTAATTAGCCAGATTTTAGTTGTTTCTGTGAATAGTTTGTTGATGGTTTTTGCGCGTTTGTGAGACTAAGTGGTGGGTTTGTGTGAATTTGAATGAGTAGAGGATTCTAGTGGTTTTAGGGCCATCAATTATTACCACATTTGTTTAAAGAGGCATTTTTGGGGTATTGGAAGTGTTTTCGCTTAAATTTTTTTTACATTTGGGTTCAGATTCTATAAATGGATGGGGTGTTGTGTGATTTTTTTAGTGGGGTTGGAGAGTAGTTTGTTAATGAGTTTTTAATGTTTGTGAGATTACAGTGATGGTTGTGCGAATTTATAAGGGTTATAGTAGTTTTAGAAGTGTCTTTGTTTATAGCTTTTACATTTTGGGCTATGCTTTTTGAAATGCATGGTGCCTTTGTGTGATTTTTAGTGGGTTTGAGAATGATTCATTAATGGGTTAGTCTGTGAGCTAAGTGGTGGGTACGTGTGGATTTGTAATGGTTTTTTAAGATTTGGGGCTCTTACAGAGTCAGTAATAGAAGGAATTTTGCGGTGTTAAAAGCGCGACTGGTTATGACTTTAACGCTAATATGAGAATAAGTTTAAGGACGTTAAGGTTTCTTGAAATGTTTGGAGTGATGCTCCAAATGATGGGTTGTTGATGTAGGTTTAGATTTGATAAATAATTTGTTTTTATTTTATGATAAGTTGTATCTTAGAGGATTTATTTAGTTTCCTGAACTGCCTTCCATTATTTTAGATTTGTACCTAGATATCTTGAAATAGAGAGTAGGTTTTTCTATATTTTAATCGGGTTTAAGAGTAAGTGCTTTGTAGAAAGATATGCAATAAATTCACTACCCCTATTGAGAAAAAGTTTGAGATATTAGGGATTTTCTTGAAATTTCTAGGTTGAGTTTTGTAAATTTTGTGGCTTTGCCTTCATTCAATTTTAGGGATTACTTTTCTTACTTCTTTTCGTATGTCTTTAGTTCATTTCTCTCCTCTTGAGTGCTTTGAGTCCTGGTATATTTTAGTAATATGTGGATTTCAAATGTTCCTTGAATTACTATGGTTTCAAGTGATACATTGTAGATTATGCTTATCTAGGAAACATCGTTAATCAAACTTATAGTTTTGTTAGAAGTGATAGGAAGAGGGTATCTAGGCAATCAATAAACCTTCTCCCTGTCATTTAGATGTTGCATTTAAAGAGTCATGCCATGCATCAATGAGTTCACCTATATATTTGATACTCATAATTATAGAAATTAATTCTATGATTCAATTTTCTTTTTGTTGCAGTAGGAAAGGACCATTTTATGGTGTCTTCTCCTTTTCTCTTTGTTCTTTTGGGATTAGATCAAAGAAATTTTTACAATACAACATGAATTTCTAAAACTAGAGTGTAGAGTTTCCATAAATTGGATTGTCAAAGCAAGAGACTAGGAGGTTTTTTTTTAAGAAAAAAACGAGGCTTGGCAGGTCTGGGTGCCCAATGAGGCACCTAGCGCCTAAGCTGTTTAGGTGCTCGCCTTATCAGAGAAGCTTGAAGGACGTCCTGTGCCATGTTCTACTGAACAGAAAACACTATCCCTAAGCTTTACTTTAACTCTAGGCATGCGGACCTTTTCTCACTCCCATCTGGCAGTCGACCCTCATGAGTCAAATTCTTCGTATGCTTCACAGCATGTTGGCAATAGAAAACATTGTGAACCCCAAGTTTAGAGATAAACTTTGCTATGCTTGAGGAAAATTGTGCAAAAAAAAAATCAATGCCCTGTCAATGGGAAGCAAAATCTTAATATCCGAAACAATAAGTAAATATTGAATACATGTATGATTATGTATTAAATAAGCATACATGTATGATTTTGTATGTCGATGAGAATAAGAAGATAATAACCCTTGTCTATGTGCATGTGTGAGCGTTCCAGCTTGTATTCTTGTTATATGAAGCATTATATTTGTGTTCCTTCCATGATCATGCAAAAGTATTATTGGACTGTGTAAAGTTGGGAAGAAATAATTAGACTATATTTATACACAAGAAACATGACTTTGTTGTTGAAATATTAAAAGAATAAGTTAAAGCATAAAAGATTTGATAAAGTAACATGGTAAAAAAAAATAAAGTAAGATGAAAAGTTAGGATAGACTCATGGAAAATGAAGATTGCAGACTAGGGCCTGTTTGTTTCGTTGCAAAACGTCGCAAGTCGTAAGTCGTAAATGAGAATGAAAAAAGTGAACTGTATCAGAGAAAATATATTGTGTTTTACGGTGTTTGGTTGATAAAGTGAAGTGTAATGGAAAAGTATATTGTGTTTTACGGTGTTTGGTTGATAAAGTGAAAGTGTAAATAGTAAAGTATATTGTGTTTTACGCTGTTTGGTTGGTAATATAAAAGTGTAAGTGAAAAAGTGACCACAAAAATAACTGTAGCAGTGATTTAAATATTATAAATACTATAAAATTAAATCTACTATTGCAAATTAAATTGTATTAATAAATTTGAGATAAAAAATTAATAATCTTAATATTTTATTTATAACAATAATATTAATAAAATATAAGTATAAATGATAAAATATTACTAAAATATTAACTAAATAAATAATATAAAATTTTAAGAAAACCTAATGAACATTAATAAAATTTTAAGAATACTAATAAAATATAAATATTAAAAAATCTTACAACAATAATAAAATATAGTTATAATATTATAATATTAAAAATACTTGAAAATTATTATAATATAAATTTTATTATAATATTATTGTAATATTATAGAAATATAAAATTAACAAAGTAAAATATAATTATAATTTAATAATAAATTATCATTATAGTATTATTATACTGAATTATTATTACAATATTAACATAATAAAATAATATACTAAAAAATATATTATGATATTAATAAAGTAATTTTTTATATTAAAAAATAAATAATTAAATATATAGTAATTTTATATTAAAGTATAATATTGTTATATTAATAAATATTAACTCTAAATAAAGTAATATAAAATGGAAGTATTAATAAAATAATAAAGTATTAAATAAAAATATTAAATTAAAATATTAAATTAAAATATATTAAATATTAAAACAATATAAAAACAATAAAAAAATTAAAGATTAAAATATAAATAATTAAATAATTAAATAAGAAATTGAACACTATTTAAAATATTAATATTTAATAATATTAAATTATATATTGATTATCAAGTAACTGTTTTGAACTATAAGTGTATTACAAGTGAGAGTTACATGACCACAAAATTAACTGTAGCAACTGCAAGTGGAAAAATATGAGTGTAAAAGTGAGATTACATGACCACAAATTTAACTGTAGCAACTGCAAGTGGGAAAAGAAGAGTTGCATTTTGCAACTTGTTTTTCAGCGAAACAAACAACGGAAAATGGAAAAGAAGTTTTACGACTTGCGTTTTGCGGCGTTTTGCGGCGAAACAAACACGCCCTATATGAAAAATCACACAACATACATACTACAAAACTTATCAAAACACTTTATCTGCTTATTCTCATAACCATACAGTTTAGTAATAAAAGCATAAAATCGCCTAGTGTAGCATTAAATTTAAATTGGATTATAATGGTAAGTGTAGCTTATTTGATACCTAAATCACTCCAAGGCTAATTCAGAATTGGTAACCTGGTTATGTTGACTGTGGAAAATTGGAATTACATGAAGTTATTACTATGTACTTTTTTGCTTATTACCTATGTGTAGTGTTCCCAGCTGTGGCATAATTATTTATTTATTTATTTGGGAATTGAGTAACTTGATACAGTTCAATAAAAAAAATGCAAGTTTTGCTAATGTAGTTTATGTGGCTGGCTCATGTTTTCATGGACTTGAATAGCCTTAGAAAACTGCTGTCAGTTTACAACTCTCTGCAACTCGAAAACAAGGCACGAACGCTTACCGAGCTATGCTGCTGGAGCCCTAGCACATGCTACTAGTCGCTCCAGAGCCTAACGCGGCAATGTGCTCCTTGCACCCACCAATGCATGCAAGAGAGTGCAACACATGCTATACACTGTGTATAGCTCCGTAGCAATAACACTTGCGCTCTCTTCCCTAACGCTATAACCGCGCTCCCGCATAGGTTGCTTGCTCTGCTGTTCGCGCGGTTCCTGCGTTCGCTGCTTCGGGAACTGTGCCAAAGAAAGCACAAGGTTTCTTTTTTTATGGCTTACATTCTTTAATAAAATTAGTGGGACCTCGGATAGTGGGTGAGTTTGAGCATTGCGCCCCTAATTTATGTTGATGTTTCTAGGGATACTTCCCAACATGGATGTATTTTATACCTGAATCTAATTTGTGGGAATTGCTTAAATGAAGATGATGCATCATGTATAAAGAAACCAACAATTATTGATATGTGTTCCAATGTATGTGACATAAATTTTCAGTGATTATTGATTATTATTTTTTTTTTTTGGTGATTGTTGGCTCCCTTTATATATCCTTTTTATCACATTCTTCCCTTTACATTAACTTGTAAATATTACATTGTTCGTGCCAAAGAAAATATATAATTTCTTGACAATGGTTGAAATCTAGTTATAAGTATCAGCATCTTCTGTAGATTTTTGGTAGCGGAATCAGAAATATCGATCATTTCAGCCCGCCATATTGGCAATATGAGTATTGTCTGATTCATATCAGGTCGCATCAACAGTATGTGGTCGTATATAAGTATTGTTATCAGGTAATATTTCAAACCTTGTTCTACCTAGACGCTTCACATGGACGATGATCTTCTTTTAGCATCTTTATAAGGGATCTACCAAATTTAAGCTCTCTCTACCTTGTACAATGATGTTGCCAAATATTGATGTGCTCAACTGCCATGAAACACAACCTTGAAGCACTCCAATTAAAACTGCAACATTTTGACTGCTTTTGAAGTATCATTAAACTAGAATCTTCCAAGTCTAAACTTGATATTTCTAATGTACATGGAGTCACCTCGGTAGTTTCCAAATTCCAAGATTTTATTGACAAGAATGATGAATCCTTGCAAATTTTCTTGTCAAAATTAAACTTCTTTTGTCACTACAACATGTTGCCTTGTGGCCTTCCCTTTCTGAACTGATCATCATTTAGTTGCTAGACTTTCCTTCAGTTCTCAGTACTGTCATGTCATTGTTGCTTCTTGACCCTTTGAATGATGTATCTAATATTCTATGTCACACTTAAAAGTTTTATTCTTTATTGCAGCAGGTGAAGACAGGCTTTACTTTTTCTTTAGTTGCTAGGCTGGGTTATGTAGTATTTTTCATTATGATTCATACAGCAAAGAAGACTAATAGTACTTTTCCTAGTTAGGTTTACCTACCATTTTGACCAGTGATGCTCTTCCACATCATATACAGAGAGAACTATATTCTGTGGAGAATATACAGGATAAGCCTCTTCCCTTAGTAATTATCATAAGGTAGTGAACTGAGAGATAACACTATCACTTCAAGCAACCAATGAGATAATACTGATGGAGAAAAGGTCTCACAGACTTCAGGGACATATCTAATGTGTATGCCCTCTTTATTCCAATATGTGCTTTCTACAGTCTACAGAAAGAGAGAATGAATTCAACTTTGTGTAGTTTAGCGTAACGAACTGTTGAATGTAATGTATTTTCCAACTAATAATTTATGGTTGATAAAAAGTAATAGGTATTATGAATCGCCTGATCGGTGTTAGTTCCTATCAAAAATTGAAAGAGGAAAACCTTGATAACTTTATTATTGTCTCTTGAAAAACTTGATGTGTTACTGCCATTGATACTACAAGGTTTCAGTATGCCGAGAAGTCTTCTCTTGATCTAATTTTGTGGTGAATTCTGAAATTTTTACTGTGTTACTGAAGGCTCGAAGGGATTTCAGTAATCAGGTAGCCTATGCAGTTGCAGAAATTCAGGCACTCACAGCGGCAGACTCATCATATGGCAAAGCAGATCTCACCCTACTTTTCAAAATGGCAGCCTATGATGCAGGAAATCTCAGCAACAGGGTCGGATTTTTAGAGTGGTAAGTCATGTGTTTTTTATGTTTTCTTTTGCCCACTTGCATGAATGACTCATTAATGGCATAAAATATGTAGAAAGCCTGATGATGTCTATTTGTTTGAATCTTATATCTATGTGCTGATCCATGTTCTGGTTATTGCTCAGACTGTCTGCTTCTTGATGCTTTCTTCATGTGAGAATGTCTCCTATGTTGCAATAATCGTTATTAATTTTTTGTCCTTTTGTTAACTTTTTTTCTTAATGGGTAGGGCTCACTGTGCATGCTGTCTTACCTTTCATGCTTCTTTCTTTTAAATTAATTATCTTGTAATTATTTGTGAGATTGATCAGTGGCAGCGACATTAAGAGATAAAGGCAGATAAGTTGTGCAGTGGATAACACTTGCTGTATATTCTCCTTTACCTTTTCTGGACCGTTCCTCTGTGCTGTCAAATAATTACCGTTTTAATATTTATGTTTGGTTGATCACATGAAAGTTTGTGGTGTTAAAAGAAACATGGGGATAAGCCATAGAGTGCTCCCTCTTCCCTTCCCTCCCCTTTCTGAATACTTTGACAATTTATATCTATTACCTCTCAGACTAGCATTTGCTGACATGGATTTCCTTCAGCTTGTTTGCATGTCATTGACTCATTTCCTATGCTAGGCTTTTGTTACCACCTGGATGCCTTGCACTGCTACCTTCATATTCATGATGTTACATTTGGGCAACTTGCTCATGCACACTTATCTTGCTATACTCAATTGAGCAGCCCCACTAATAGTACATCCATATTCTACTCCAAGACAATAGGCAATCGAGGTGCTTAATATTGAGGTATACCGGCATACTAGTCGGGTTACTCTTTTAAATGTGACTACCAACTTCTTTGTCTTTGCATTATGTATGGCTTCTGTGAAAATGCCCTAAAGTTATGATCTCTCTATATGCTACAATATAAAAAGAATATATCAGAACATTGATACAAGGATCATCCTACTCATTTTCTTGCTAAAAGGTTGTTAGAATATAAATATGATATGCTGAACCCTTTCTACAATTTCGGAGTTTTTGTGTAGTGGTAATGGCTTTAATATTGTATCAGAGCAACCAGGATTCAATTCCCACTGGGTGCATATTTAAAAAGTGGATTTAAAAACAAAAATACCAATGTGCAAAAAGCTCAGGTTTTGGCGTGTAAAAAGGGCGCTCGATCTGCGGGGGCGTGTTAGATTATAAATATAATACCTCAAGCCCTCACCACAACTTCAAAATTTTAGTATAGTGACAAGGACTTTAATAAAGATGATCAATAGCAATATTGACCTTTGATATTTTAAGCATATTGCCTACGAAAGGTACCATTTCATATACAATTTCATTAAGACAATGTTGAGTTGGATGTCGAACAAATAGTTCCAAATCGGCTAAACATGGGGATGATCTTGGTTATATAAGAATTTGGGCAACTCCATTTAGAAGGCTAGTCTTTTGGGATGGTGCCCCAAGTCCTTACAATTGGTATCAGAGTCATGCCACGAACTTAGTCGTGCATGTGGGTGATATTCGACCCCCCAAATGGGCGCAAAAGGTGCATCAGGCCCCTGTAAAGCTAGTTGGGCTCTTGAGGATTTGGCAGCGGTGCTCCTGCTTCACGTTAGTTATGTCCGCCCTCCGCGCGGTGAAGAGGAGTAATAGGCTGTAATTTGTGCTTCACGTAAGGTTTGTCTGCCTTACGCGGTAAAGAGTTGTGATGTCGATGAAGCATATGATCTTCCAGGTGAGAAGAAATATAAGCTTGTAGGGAGACTTTTTGTTCGAGGGGGGTAGTTGAGTTGGATGTCGAACAAATAGTTTCACATCGGCTAGACATGAGGATAATTTTAAGTATATAAGGATTTGGGCAACTCCACCTAGAAGGTTAGTCTTTTGGGATGATGCTTCAAGTCCTTACAGATAGTTCATTGACTCCATAAGATTAATCTGCATGGTTTTATGCTATCTTCACGTGGTGATCTTAAAATTGATGGATCATATCAGTACTATCCAAGTATGATTTTCACGAAAACAAAGGTGTTAATTTAAAGAACTGAAAATGCTAAATGAAGAACCAAAATTATCCGGAGAATATGGTATTGTAATACATTTAACATTTAGGTTGTGAAGGCTTTTGTGAATGACACGGGTATGAAAGGGAGGCAGAAAATTTTAACACTTTCATATAGTGAAAACTATCTTATAGTTATCTTATAATTACTCATGGCACAGTAGTCAACTGTCCTTAAGTTCAGAATTGTCCAACACAGGACCTTCCAAGAATTCACTGGGATAAGGCTACCCTTCTGTCTCTGCAATTCAAGGTTAGAGGTGAGCATGTATTCGAGCCTCTCACGTGCTGGCCAGCAAAGAGAGAGAGTGAGGTCCGCACAAGTCAAAAATTTCAACCAATTTCTTTGACATGCACGTGCACTTCACATGCCAAATACTAGTAGGTATATATGCAAATATGTATGTTCTCAAATATCAAGATAGCCAAGCAGTATCATAGTTTGACAAACTTGAACTGAACCTTTAGTTGGTTATGACTTGTGCTCTCCCATTGAAGTGTTGATGTTGAGGTGCTAAGGTTAGTTTCACCATATCACTTGATGTTACAATTGAAGGTGGTATGTTCATGATACTATGACTGCATGTTATGTTAATATCTTTGGACTTTCCAGGTGTCCTAGTGTCTGATGCTGGCTAGATCTGTTTATAATTTTCTTGATATATCCCTTGTATCTGAAGATTACATGTCACTGTAGGTACATTACACTTTTAGTTGTTTAGTTATATGCATCTCATATCCTTACTTTATCAATGATTAGCCTTGTGTTTGTATTTTGTTTGTTTGGTTGGGTCTCTTGTCTCATAGGGAACAAGTGTTATTCAATCTTTTTTCTTTTGATCAGCTTTCTTCTAATGTAATAAAGGTATGAAAGCAATAGTTTGTGAAGCTTATTGTGTATGAATATAAATCTTCTTTTTCTCGTCTCATAGAAAATAAGTGCTATTCAATCTTTTTTCTTTTGATCTACTTTCTTCTAATGCAATAAAGGTTATGAAAACAATATTTTGTGAAGCTTATTGTTGTGTATGAATATAAATCTTCTCAATGTAGTGCAAAGTAATATGAATCTTTCCTTTGATATACTTTCCTGAAATATAATAAAGGTGTGAAAGGAGTATTTGGTGAAGCTTAGTGTATGAATATAAATCTTCTTAACTTAACAACATGACTTTACAGTTCTAATAATTGATTGATTCAGCCATTATGCAACCTTTCGTTCTAAGATCTTCACATACCTAAGTGTGTTCTTCAAGGTAGTACTTTCTTCATGCAAGGTGCAACAAGAGGCTCCTATTGATTATTTTGCAGTCAGACTTCAAAAAAGTATACGACATTATGAACTAGTGGATCATCTGCTGTTCCATGTTCCAAGGTCCTCATTAGGACAAGAACTTGAATTTTGCCTACTAGTCAAATAGATGCATCAAATAGGAACTAGAGACCACACAAGGGTGTTGTGTTTATACTCAATGGCCCAACACATATGCAAATCAATGCCTGAATAAAGAATTGAAGCACACATCATAAGGAGATCTGGAAGCTGTAATAAATGGATATCATAGTAGAGAATGAAATGCAGACAATATTTGAGGAGAGGAGTTGTCTGTGGACTGATTTTTTGGGCATGATTAGTGAAATTAGTTGTCAGTTAAGCATTTTCCTTGTTAATATTGAGAATGCCATTGTAAACTGCCTCCGACCCTAGATGAATTGGAATGTCACACAGGAATCTTTCCTCCTTTCATTGCGATTAAGTGCTATTACACCTCTTGGTCATGGATAGTCTGTTAATTGAAAATTCAAGAACAGTTGCGGTTACAATGTGTTGGCATTTAATTAGTTGAATCAATTATGTGTATAATTGTGTACTTGACCTCCTTTTACCAAGTTGGGCTTATGGTAGCTTATTACGCATAAAAGGCTGAACTAGGTTGATAATTGGCAGCTTAGGCATGCTGTTGCTTTAACAATCAATCACACTTGCAGGTTTTGGCGAGGATAGAGTAGTTTAGGCCAAAGCAACAGCTTATTGGAATAGGAACATATGGAGATGGCAGCACGATGCTAGAACTGTTTTATGGGTAGCCATTTGGAGAATATCATTCATGTTAGAAGATTGATATTTTTATTAACATATAAAGGAGATAACATGAAATAGAAATGCACTTGTGGTATGGTTCTGAGGAAATTTTATTCTGGATGGCATATTTTGCAAGCTTCCTGCCTTGGGCACCTGGAGCAGTGTTTGATAGCTTATCGACGTAGACATGCCCAGTTCATGAATTTTCCCGTCTTTGGACCCGGATTGGTTCTGCATAGAATATTATATGTGTGATTATGTTACCAGTGCTGAATTTTCCTGCCTTAGTTCTGGTCAGGATGAAGAGCATATAATGTGAAGGTCAGGCATGACATTCTCTGACATGGTGGGGTATGAGATCTATTTACTATGGTCGGTCATCTCGAAGAATATTACTGAAATTTAAAGAGCTTTTGATTATTGTTGTGATGAGATAGCGAAGTTGTGAGCACCAATACTGATTGTTTTGGAAGCACATTTGGTTGGAGCGGAGTTGTTTCACAGAGTAGGCCAATGCTCTAGAAGTGATGTTGTGGATTGACATTTTGCTGATGAATCTTCATTCTTTGATCCTTCATGGGTGCAATCTATAGTTTCATACTTAGGCTTGTGTGTTTTAATTTTATTGTGGCCAGGAACCTTGGCCTTTATTTATCTACATGGTTATCTTCAGTAACTGATACCAAATTTAGAACTTATTTATCTACATTGTTGCCTTCAGGGACCTGTATGATTCATAGAATGTGATCTGGGGCTCAATTTATTAAGGTGCAACTTATTTCATGGATGGGGGGCAGTTACCCAGCACTTTCATTGCAATTGTGGTTAATTTGATTTGAATTTTTTTTTTGAGCTTATGCTACAAGCCTATTTTGTCAATTAGAGGACATTATTAATTTGTTCAATTAGTATCTTCCGAGATTGTAGGACTTCCATCTGTACTTTATTCCTTGTGATAAATATGACTTTATTCCATCTTGAAAAATGAAAAAAAATCACTCTCTGTTTCAGATACTCATATACTGTAGATCATCAACTCCGCCTGAGCACGCTTATCCTGTAAACACGAAGAGCTTCACTCTGGATGTCATCTATCTCCATGACAAGCCCAGCACCGAGAACTGCCCGCAGAAGGTGTACGATCGCCTGGTCGACGCTCTGGAGCACGTGAGCGAGAACGAGGGCTACATTTTGGAGAGCGGGCAGGGCCTCAGCCGTGTGCTCGTCCGCCACCTCTGCACGCTCCTGTGCCACCCAGAACAGCGTTGTGTTCAAGATGACCTCGACATTCCCAAGCCCCTCGCTAGGAAGCCCCCACTCCTGCCTGAAGGTACTCCGAGCGAAGAAAGTACAGTTGTATCCACCCTGTGAGAAGAAATCACCCTAACGAAGAATCGTGTCTAAACATTATTATACATATTGGCCTGTTCGTTGTTGTTTCACTAGAACACTGTCGACTATAGTTTTGAAGGGAAGATTTCCTCTTTTGCTCAGTTTATGGGCATCATTTTCGCGATTGTATTGCTTGTAAGCTTGTATACTGAGTCTCTACTGGGCACATGGATACACTGATTTCTGAAGGAAATTTCACTGCTGATAGCATGTTTGCTACTTTGAATTGGCCCTGATACCAAACATGATGCAACGTTATTCTTCAAGCCTATGATTGAATTGTTTTAAACAATCCTGAAAGTGGATGAGATGCAATTTAAATTCCCAGTCACAAAAGATGGCCAAAAGAATGCAGTAAAGATACAAACCAAAACGACTCAAAGAAGATAGAAAACTCTATATTGGTGAAGTTTATTATATATTGTGATAGTTAAGGTGTCACCATCCATCTCAACAAAATCCAAAATTTATTCAGGATCTACATATTGATGTTAGATATCATTGCATCCTTGAGGTGTTGAAGCTGAGTATATTAGGCCTGAGAAAATTCATAGAGACAAGAATGGATCGACAAAGCAATCATCTAAAGAGGGACAAACATCTCAATATTTCTATTACTTATAGAAAGCATAAATTAATCAAACCTAATTCTAGAAGTAACCAACCAAATCAATCACAAAATGGAAACAATGTTAGAAAACTATCATGAAATCTCAATAAAAAAGAAAGGGGAAATCATAAGCTTTTCATTGTCAATGGTTCATAAGCTTCATCAGATGTATGTAGCTTTATAAGCCATAATCTTCAAAATAGCGAGACGAGTAGGTCCAACATCTTACTGTATACTCGCCCCTTAAGGGGCTATTTGGATTCAAAGAAGTGGGCGGAAATGAGGAAGTGAGAAGTAGGTCCAATATTAATAAAGTAATTATTTATATTAAGAAATAAATAAATTAAATATATAATAATTTTATATTAAAGCATATTATTTTTATATTAATTAAATATTAAGTCTAAATAAAATTGTTGTAAATATTAATAAAATAATAAAGTATTAAATAACAATATTAAATAAAAATATTAAATTAAAATAATTAAATATTAAATATTAAAACAATATTAAAAATACTAAAAAATACAAATATAAATAATTAGATAAAAAATTAAACACTATTAAAAATATTAAAAATATTAAAATTTAATAATATTAAATTATATATTAATCATCAAGTAACTGCTTTGCGACTGCAAGTGTATTATAAGTGAAATTTATATGACCACAAAATTAACTGTAACAATTACAAGTGGGAAAATGTGAGTGTAAAAGTGAGATTTATATGACCACAAATTTAACTGTAGCAACTGCAAGTGAGAAATGAGAGTTGTATTTTACAAGTTGTTTTGTAGCGAAACAAACAACGGAAAATAGAAAAAAGGTTTTACGACTTACGATTTTGCGACCTTTTGTGGAGAAACAAACAGGCCCTATAGCCTTGGATGTTTGGGAATCTAATAAGAACAGACCTAGTGATCATATCAATATAGATATTACGTACCATCAAATAGATGGATCAAAATGGGTGTGTGACTAGATTGATGATATGAGTATACTCACTATGAAACATTGAAACTTGCGTATGCAAAACCAATACATTTGTAAATTGAAGCACACATTGTTAGGGGAAGTTGGGAGCTATAAGAAATGGACCCAACAGTGGTGAACAATATACTAAATAATATTTAAGGTGGGAAACTCGTTTTATTGGCATCAATTAGTGGACATCTGGAAGCTTGTTTTCTAGATTCTGGATTCTAGATAGGATTAGGAATGAAAATAGACGTGTACATGGGTCCCCATTGGACATGTCCAACAAAATTTTTCTATAGTAATATGAATTTTCTTATTTTCTTATAGAAAAATTTCTATTGAACATGTCTAATGGGGCTCATGGATACGTTCATTCTCATCTCTAAATAGGAGTAATACATTTGGGTCAAAGTTGCATTCAATGCTAGAAATAGCGATAGTGTAAATAGCATAACATGAAGTGTAACTTACATTTTTTCCGATTTTATTTGAAAATATGTAACACAATCCTTAATAAAGATAATAATAGGAAAAATATTCTGAAAAAAATTTAAAAAAAAAACTTAAAAATCACTGACACACACACATATTTTTATATATAAAAAACAACACTAAAACCATACCAGATATAAAAGTAAGAAAAAAGCAATCTATAAAACTACCCACGATGATCAAAACCTCATAGTGCATCTAATATCTAACACAACATAAAAAAAACTCGCCCCCTGTTCACCAATATTCGTTGTTGCAAATCGAGCTACGCTACGCTACACTACACTATAGAAATTCATAGAGTATGCTATTTTAGAATAGAGGACAGTTACATTGTTTCTTAGCTATTTTAGAACGTTACGAAGCATACAAGGATGGCTTTGCTATAAAGCTACCATTTTAGCCACAAAGCTAGCTTTTTTCAACAGTTGCATCTTATTCAAATAGAATTTGGGATCTGAACATTTTAGCATTCGATTCGTTAGTTCGTTGAACTATTTGTTTAATACATATGTACTTAACTACTTGCATTTGTGCCATGATATTTTAATAATTATTAAATTTTAAAAAAAAATCTTAAGTAAAATATTTATGTGAAGCTGAAAAATCAGGCATAAGTGTAACCCTAAATCTAATTCAAACGATCACTTTTTCGCTCTCTCCCGTGATTCTCAAATATAATTATAATGTTGCCAATAAAACTGTAGTAAATAAAAAATATTCTTAACTAAATAATTTTCAAACTATTCAAATATTAAATACACAAACGCAAGAATATTTTAGTATTCGAAAAAAAATTGAATCCGATTCGAATTCAAAGGAGGAAATTCAAATTTGAATTCAGACTGTAAGACACGTATTCGAATTCGTAGTCGAATTCGAAGATTTTAAACCAAATCAAATACGAACGCGTTAGTATTTCATTCAAATTCAGTTCGATTCCACCCTACATGTCACTAGCATAGTCCATGAGCTCCATTTGCAGCTGGGTTGGTGCTAGATAGCTCATTGAAGCAGACATGTAATTACTTAACATCACTAGTGGAATTCCTACCTTAATTCTTGTTAGGACAAAGAGCATTTAACGGATTACATGCAACTAAAGTGTTGTAAGACTTTGGATTATTAATGTTGTGTTCTTTGTTTTAAATACAAGTTAGGAATACATGCAACTAAAGTTTTCAATTATTAGTCTCAAAGAAGTCAAATGGTGAAAATGTTTGTGAAACTGTTTGGTTTGCTGCAAGTCGGAAGAGAAAGTGTAACTGAGAAATGGTGGGAAAGTGAATGTGTAAATGAGAAATTGAGATTTGTATAAGCAAGTTTTTCGGTGTTTGGTTATAATGTGAAAGTTTAAGTGAAAAAGTATATTGTGTTTTCGGTGTTTGATTAGTAGTGTGGAAGTGTAAGCGGAAAAGTTGATCACAAAATTAACTGTTTGATGATCTAAATAATACCAATATGAATAAAATAAATTTGCTATTATAAATTAAAATGTATAATAAATTTGTCAATTAAATATTAAATAGTAATAAATTTGACATTTTTAATATTTAAAAATTATATATTTAATATACAGGTAAGATTTACATGTCACAAAATTAAATGTAGCACCCTACAAGTGAAAAAATGATAGTGTAAAAGGAAAAAAAAATGAAAAGTATAAAAATGAAAAAGAAAAAGGAAAAAGAGTTTTCCATTACCGATTTTCAGATTCAAAACAAAAAGAAAAATAAGAAAATGAGTTTTCTATCTTCTCATTTCTGATTTTCCGGTTGAATCCAAATACGCTCTACATCAAAATCAAAATGGTAAAATTGTTTGTGACACTGGGCATGTTTGGGTTTATGAAAGTGCGAGGTAAATGAGAAGCGGGAAAACTCATTTCCCACTTTCTTTATTTGTTTTTTCTTTTCTCTATTTTCTTTTATATCTTTCTTTTACATTATCATTTTCTCACTTCCAGCATGCTAAAATTAATTTTATGGTCATGTAAAAATCTCACTTGTAATCAGTTATAACATAATGCATTAAATTTTAATGTCTTGTAAACAGTTCAAAAATATCACTTCAGAATTAATATTTAATTTAATATTATTTTATGGTCAATTTTGTGGTGAACTTTTTCACTTCCACTTCCACATTACTAACCAAATATCGGAAAACACAATATACCTTTCCACTTACACTTCCACATTATAACCAAACATCGGAAAACTTATTTCCAGAAATCTTAATTCCCATTACACTTTCATATTTCCCACTTCCCACTTCCATGAATCCAAACACGTCCTAATGAAGGCGGTATTCCTGCCTCCGGCCAGTGAGCTGAAACTTCCAGAATTGTAGAGGACAACTAACAAGATGGTATATATACTAGCAAATGTATTCTTGTTTTCTTGTTTTACTCAGAAACTATATTAAAGGTCTCGTATTTTTGAAGGAGTTGAGTTGGATGTCGAACAAATAATCCCGTATTTTTCTTGTGCAATTGTATTATTCGTTTTCAGGTTGAGATACGCTCGTATATGCGTCAACTTTAAGCACATCCAACCTAACCCACTGCCACTGCACACTGTGGGTGATTGGTATCTCTGTTTTGAATCAATACTCCAGATTTTCACCTGATCTGCCTTTTGACTTGTGGGGTCTAATGCTCTTGGAGTGCTTCCATTAACAGCAAGCATGTTAACATGAAGGGCCTGTTTGTTTCTCTCTTTTAGGTTTGAAAATTTCACTGTAGCTGGATCAAGATGTCAACTTTTCAAAAAAACGTTTGGCTGAAAAAAAAAATCACCCCGTCAAAATTCAACACGGGGCCCATGAATTTTAAAGTTGGGGCTCATGTTTTCACCTCCTGCATGTTTTCTTACGCGGGCACTGAAAACCGTCAAAAAATTCACTGTATCTAGAGCTCACGTTCTTTTTTCCAATGAAAATCTCCCCGCGCAGGCCCACCGCAGAGTTCCAACCCGAAAAATCTAGGTTTACCTATAATGTCTAGTAGGTAAACAATTTGAGCGTGGACACGAAGGCTTTACTTGTTTACAATTCTCCAAAAACTTGCTTATTTTATAAGTAATATAAAAGTTTATTATGATATTATTATGATTAAGAAATATAATGGAAGATCTCCTTAGAGAGAGTAGGCAAGCTTTGTGGTGGTCGGCTATAATGAAATGTAATTAAAAGATAATTGTGGTTAGCGATTTTGGGCATTATTTTGTTCTCTTATCTTCTCCTTTTATTGTTAACCTAACACCCAAAAGTCGAATTTGCTGATGCTAACAGCCCCCCTAATTAATTTAGCTTGATTAGATGATGTTATTCTGCTTGTCTAAGATTTTGACTTCATATTTCTCAATTTGATGTGTCATTAAAATTCGGAAATTTTCACATTAAATGGAAAATTAGAATTGTGAGGAAATAAATTTTTTTTATTTTGAAGAGGTATTTTCCTCTTTTGATGGAAGAGAGTCTTTCTTACTTCATTATATATTGGTTTGTAATAACAGTTGTTTTTAGCCAGATAAGCTTAACTCAAACGACTTCCTTTTATAAAAGGTTGTGGTTTTGTGCCCTATAAAAACTTGGGGCTCAGGTTGGCTCCAATACGCAGAGGACGGTCCTTTGCGTTGTGGGCCATCTATTACAGCTGATTGACGACTCAAAGCGGGAGAAAGAAGAGAAAACACATTTTGTGGTGGGACCCATAAAACACATTTTCTTTTTATTTCTTTCGCTCTGGGCTGTCCATCAGCTAATGGACAGCTCATTACGCGAAGGACTATCAGCTGGTCCTTTGCGCGTTTGGAGCTAACCCGAACCCAAAAACTTGAGCACATAATGCATTGGGACTATATTGGTGTTATTATGGTCCATGTATGTGGACTAATTAAGATCATGACAACGATCATTCCCTTTCATCGAGCCCTCCCTCCTTCCATAGGAACTCTTGTCCAATTAGAGTTCTTATTGCGAGGATTTCTTCTTCTTCTTCTTCTTTTTTACTTTGGGTTTATTTAAACCCCACCATAATTCGTCGATTATATGATGTAAGTCTACGAGCTTTTTTTTCCAAGGGGGAAAAACTAACAATTGCTTAGATAACAAGAAGAAATTTCATATGAATAAATTTTGCACGGTGACAAATAAGCAATTCAAGTAAACCTCTCCACATGTTGTATGGTTTTGCTGGGTAGCTAAACAGTCATGGATACTTGCATCGTCATTCTTACAAGGTGTAAACGGGTCGGATCCGTACCATATCCGAACTCAAACCCGATAAAGAATTCGGGTTCGAACTTGGTTTGGGTCAAAATCTCTTATTTCTTATCAGAGTCGGGTCTGATTCGAATTTTAAATAGGTGCATTCAAGCTCCAATGAGAGTTATTTTTAAAGTATATTTCAATTTATTAGGAGTAAAATGAAAATTTATATACTTTGGTGTCAAGAAAGTCTGACTGGAAGGAGACTCGAGTTGTGTGATCCAGTGGATTACATCCAAGGAAGACAAATGTGGCTACTCCAATGCATTAATACATGACATTTGTGTGTGGGTTGGCCTGATTGAGCACTTCATGTGCTCGAACATCTTTCGAGAAGGAAACATGGCTACTGATTTCATGGCTGGAGTTGGATCCAGGGGGTGCTACCCATTTTACCATGGAGTTTGTCTGAGGAGTTCAGAACTATTTTGTATGAGAGATTAGAGAGAAGATGCATGAGAAGGGCCTAATAGGCCTTTACCCCAGTAAAAAACAAAAAAATGGACGGGTTCAAGGGGTCTTAAATTAATTTTGGTTGGATATGGGTTTTATCAAAAACCTGCCCCACCCAGATCGAACCCATCTTAAAGAGCTGAAACCCATGTTAAAATTCTTACCCATCCATTTATAGAGATGAATTAAATTATGTATGAAAAATACATAGTTTGAGAAAGACACCCTATTCTTCTTATACACCCTCTCCTCTTAAATTCCCCTTCCCACCACCCTCTTTCAGATCAAGAAGAAGAAATCTCTCTCCTGTCTCACTTGCTCCTTAACTTGGGTATAAGGCTTGGGGTACTACCTCAAAAAACTAGCCTTACCCAAAAACTTATATAATATATATCCAAAATCATTCCCAGATTTAACCGATGTGGGACTATTTATTTACACTATGCTCAACAATCTCCCTCTTCGAACAAAGAGTCACAACCTTTTTCGGGCCTCCCCGTCGTCATAGTGGAGGAGGAAGTCAGCCAGTGCACCCATCAGTAGCTTGTCCCTTGTCCAACAGGAGTGGTGGCATGGGCTCGGTCTACTCCTGAGATCTTTACACATTCAATCCAAACTCTAGGGCATGACTCTCATAACACTTATTAGGCTTGGGGCACCATCCCAAAAGACTAGCCCATTAGGTGGAGTAGCCCAAATACTTATATATTCAAGACCATCCTCAAATCTAACCGATGTGAGACTATTTATTGGCACTATGCACATCATTGCAGGCCACTTCTCCAACAATTTCTACCCGTTTTATACCCCCAACAATTTCTCACTTCTCCAAATGTTCAGGGCAAACTCATTTGCACATATTATGCAAGTAAAGGATGTATTGTACTTAATAGGTTCAACTATCAACAAGAACCAAAAGAACAAGATTAAAAATTAAAAAAAAAAATAAACAATACAAGTTAAATAAGCAAGCCACATGCTGTTTGCAACTCAAATGCAATATGTTAGTAACATTTAAAAAAATACATAGTAAAGTAATGATAAGGTGTCCGTCATTTCTAAGGTCACAATCATAAGATAGCTCCTTTTGTTTATTTCATTTTCATATTGAAAGGAATTAATTCTTTATCTTTGTTCCTCTTTTTTTTATTAGGTTTGGATCTTGACTCTGCTCTTTGTTTTTTCTTTTTCATTTAGCAGAATTAATTTATTTTATTTTATTAAGTTTGAGGTTGACCGGCTGTTTTCAGTTACCCGGTTTCTAATCTATGGGTGCCTCATTGGAGTTTACGGGTCAATATTATTTATCATATTTTTGAGATTTATAAAATCTAAATTCTGAGTTTTCAAGGAAAAGAGGCATTTTGTGGTTTCTGACTTTACATTTTTTTTTAATGAAATATTTTGGAACTGTTAATTTTTTTTTTTTTCCCTCATGAAATTTTATATGTGACTTGGTCGTAGATTTTCTGTTATAAACCTAACCACCCTTCAAGCACAGTGAAATAATGTAAAATTGACAAAAAAAAATGACAATCACTTGTTAATGTAGTAGTTTTGTATAATATGTGTATATGTAAACAATTTAAATAACCAATATAAAGTTTGACTTGAGGTAAAAATAAATTTATTCTTATTTACAACAAAACTCAAGTGAATACATATATGTGCAGATCTATAATGTTATTGCTGAAAAACTACAAATATTAGGTTGTACATATAAATTTGCCTTAAAGATCTCATATTGTGCATGTGGATATTTCAGTTACAGTTATTATTGTACTGCAGTTCATATACGTATATTACTTGCACAGTGATACTGACTCCACTTAGGAATTAAGTGTCATTTCTTTGAAAATCCATAACTTGATTCTTTGATATTCCTGATTTCAATCTACTTTCAGATCGATTTTTCTCCTTGATTCCTATCATTCGTATCAATTCTATTTCCTGATTTTATCTATTGGAACCGGTTACTCCATATTGAAGCTGCTAGTAGAGATCAGAGTGTGCAGCGAAAGCGTGGTGGACTCATGATGCAGTGAGAAGCGGCATGAAAATTTTATCTTCACCTTTAACATGATTTTTTTCCATTCCCCGATGTAATGAAATTTCGAGGACGAGATTTTTATAAGGTGAGTAGAATGTAATATCCCTAATTTAAAATATTGTATTTTATTTTTCTAAGTATATATTTATCTTACTAGTTATTTTATTATTATTTGTTAACTTGATTTATAGTTGTTATTATTATTAAATATACAAATTATTTTTAGATATTAAATGGTATTTTGGCTTTATATATTATTACTATCATTCCCAATCAATATTTTTAATTACTTATGATTATTATTTCATTATTATTATTTGTGTTATTATTATTAATATTATTTTTGTTGTTATTATGCTTATTGTTAATTATTACTATTAGAGTTATTATTGTTATTAATATGATTGTTAGTCATTGTTAATTGATATTTTAGTAATTAATATTATTATTACTATTATTAGTAATTATTACAATTATTATTTATTTGTAATTATGATTCTAATTGTTAATGTTAACTATTATCATTATTGTTATTGCTATTATTTATGTTAATTGTCATTATTAGAATATTGAATTTTGTTATGATTAAATATTGTTATTATATCATGTGTCATTAGTTTTATTACTATATTATTATTATTTTTAATTAATATCCTTTCCTTATTCCTAAATCCATGATCCTATAACCCTTAACCCATTGATTATCCTACCCATTCTTCCTACCCATACCCAATAAGCCTATACCCAAAACCCAAACCCAAATCCTCTCATATAATAATCCTAACAAATCTAAATCATAATCCTAACAACCCCCTATATAATCTTTTCTAATCTCTATTACCCTAATCCCCTTAATCCTATCTCCTTCTTCCCAATGGCTGCCGCACCAAACCGAGCTTTTCCCACCCTCTCGAGCACTCCGCCGAGATCCCCCACGGCCTTCCCCCCTTGCCAGAGTAACAGCCGAACCACCACCTCTCCACCCTTGCAGCGGATACACCCATCTTCCACCTCTTGGCATATCGAGACTTTCGCCCTCCTGGCCGAGTCATGGCATCACCCCACAGCCCCCTTGCAACAGCTCCAATCCCCATAAGACCGGAGCTTCTCCTCGTTGTTGATCGCCACACATGCACCACCTCCATGGCGCGACAATCTCCACCACAACCCCTCCAACAGAGCTACCCCCAAGTGCAAAGCCTGGGCCAACTCCCCCTCTCGGCCTACACTGACGCCAACAGAGCCCTCCGAGTGACCAACCGCCCACCGAACTCGGACCAACCAAGGCCTCCCCCTTCTCTGTACGCTTCCATTGTTGTGCCCAACACAGTCGCTCCCTCCACCAAACACCCCACAACCTCCATGAACCCATCACGTTCTACCTCCTCTTGCAACCCGAGATCCCCGCCATGATACCCTCTGATCTTCCTCCTTCCCTCTGAACATGAGCCACAACAAAATCCACCACGCGCCATGGCCATCTCGGCCTCAACTTGCAACATCCCACCATCCCCCTCCCTTGTCGCAACCCATCCACGACAAGCCCTAAGACCACAGCGCCCCTATACACACCCCGACAGCCCCTTGGTCGCACCCTCTTTGCCATCGGGACCCGCCGGACCACCATCTCCTCCGCCGGAGCCCGTACTCATCACCGGTGTCCTCTGTCTCCTCCGCGTGCTCCGCCGTCACCGGAGATCGTCGCGTGCTTTCCCCCTTAGTCGATGGCAGCCCCCTCCCCTGGCCGCGTCCCCCTTGTTGTGTGAGTCATTTCTCTGTGTTAATATTTTGGTGTGTTTTTATTTTTGTGTGTGTGTACACTTTAATTGTTTGTGTTATTATTATGTGTGGGTTAATTTTGTGGGTATGTATGCATGATTGATTTATGATAATACTTATATGTGCATGTTGTGTGTGTGCTGGATGTGCATAAGGGTACATGTAAATAAAAGAGTGTAATTATGTATTAATGGATGTGTGTGTGTTTATAGATGTATAATTGCATGTATATTAATGTATATATAGTGTATGCATGTGTGGATTGTTGGCCCAAAGGCCTTCCACTCTAGTTTTGAAGATGATTAACTCATGTAGTTATGTTTACTAATAATCTTGTGTTGTTTAAGTTTCAGATCATTAACCAAGATATTAGTTGGTGATTAGCTTCAACAAGGCGTTTAGAAGCTTTTCATGATGATTTCAGGGCCAAAGCTTCAAGATCACACATTGCCTAGCCCATGGATGGAGTTTTGGAGCAAGTCTACTTGAAGATGAAGATCGTCAAGAAGACTTAGGTATCCATAGTTTAGATAGTGTGTTTTAGATCCATTTGTAAAGTTTAGTATAGTTGATATGCTCAAGTGCACAACACACAAAAATTCTCATGTTTTGGATTTGGTTTTCATGAATAGTAGATCAAAACAAGCTTAAATAGTTTTTATGTATATTAGATATGTTCTAGATATACATACATGGTTTTAACTTCCTATACAAGCTTATTTTGATGTCCCTATTCATGTGTTGAAAAATCAAGTTTGATAAAAATACAAGTGTTGGTTTTGATAAACTTTACAAGACTCAAAAATAAATTGATATGATTGATACATGTCTTGAAATTTTTATCACAAGTTTGTGTTTCAATTCAAAATGTTAAAACAAGTTTTATGAGATTTTCAGAAAAGATAAAAGATTTCTATAAAATATTTTTTCAGTTTTTTCTGACCCAGTTTTTGTTCCAGGCTTCAACCAAGTCGACTAGTAGCCTGACTAGTCGACTAAGGCTGAGGTCGGTCGACCGGGCCGATCGACCGACGTGTACTATTCTGTGCACGTTTTGAGGCACTGGGACGGTCGACCGCGCCGGTCGACCGGAGCACTTACAGTGCTCTCTGTTTGTTTCGGTCGACCGGGCCGGTCGACCGCTGTTGCCCAACGGTCATATTTCTGACCGTTGGTGGTCGACCAGGCCGGTCGACCGTTGCCTGTCAGAGCTGCCAACTCAGCTCTAACGGCTAGTTTTGTATTGGGGCTATATATACCCCATCTCTTCATAGTTTTTGGTAGAAGTTTTAAGGGCAAAAATTCCAGACTTTCTCTATTGTTTTAAAAGAGTTTTTAAAAGAGTTTTGAGCCAAAAAGAATTCATCTTATTTGTTTTTAGGTTTTTGAAAAAATCAAAGAAAAGAATATTTTGGGAGATTTGTCTTGGTTTTTCATTCTATATCTTTTTGCAAGAATTTTCCCAAGTGTTTTTCTTTGTTGCTTGTTTTCCAAACACCTAGTTTCCACACTTGAGCTATCACCTATCCTAATCTATTTAGGATCTTGTTTTTTGTGAAAAAGAAAAGAGAAAAGAAAGAGAGATTGAGTTTGTGGTTTTTGGAACCACTTGTTGAAAACACCCTTATTCTTGTTGTATCCCTCTTAGGTAGAGGTGATCGGGTGATTGGTTTGCTCCCTCTAGTGAGAGGTGGAGTTTGGTTGTAAACCCTCTTCGGTAGAGGTGTTGGTTGTTGTTGTTGTTGTTTGGCTACGGGCCTACCCCTCGGTTGTGAGGTGGTTGTTTGAGAGAGGAGTTCGGTACTCCATTGTTGTAAAAATCCTTCTCGGTGAAGGTTCCCTCGGTGGGAGTCCTCGGTGGACGGTATAGTGGATTGGAAATCCTACACGGTGGTGTAGGCGGGGATGTAGAGCAAGGGTGCTCGAACCTCGAAACATATCATTGTGTTTGCGTTTGATCCACTTGTCTCTAAAACTCTCTCTCTTTATATTGTGCAAAGCATCATACATAACTTCATATCATATTTGCTTGTGTTGAGCATAATCCATATCATACATATCTATTTACTTGTGTTGCCTTGCATATATTCTTATTGCTATTCATGCTTATTTGCTTGGCTTGCTTGTGTGTGTGCCTAACTTATACTTAACCAACAAGAGCTTCACATAGCACCTCAACCCATTCAAGGGGAATCAAGAGGAGTTAGTCCAGAGCCCTTCACGGGAATTCGGCTACACTTGTTGTGTTGTATTAAGTTTGTGCAAAATTGTGCATTAGCTTCCGCATTTAGCGCACTTAGTTTTGCATTTAGTTTTAGATTAGCACAAACACATATTCACCCCCCTCTAGATGTTTTTTCTTTCAATTGGTATCAGAGCTAGTGCTCCTGATACTTAGGCTTAACATCCTAGGAGTAAGATCCTTTGTTTGCTAATCTATTGTTTGCATTTGCTTGTTTGCACACATATAGTTTACCATGGCTTTCATGACCCCACCTATGTATGACCCTTCCAACATTCATGTTTGGAAGATTAGGATGACCGTTTATTTACAAACCCTAGGTCATAAAGTTTATCTTGCTATTACCAAGGAATCCTTCCTTAGTGATCGCAATCATATAGGGGCCAATGCACAAGTCCTAGAGGCCATTAGAAGCACTTTATCTAAAGATTATCTTTTACGTGTTTCTAACCTTGATTCCGCTTTTGCAGTGTGGAACAAGTTAACAACAACCACCACCACCTCCGAGCTTCAAGTGCAAATCCAAGAAGAGGAATCTAGTGGAGAATCCGATTCACAATGCTTCATGGTCCAAGGGAATGACTCCCTTGAGGTACATTCGGAACCCCACTTAGATGATAGTGATGATTGCTCTAGTTCTTCATGTGATGATTATGATGCTCATGTCTTAAATGAAGAACTATCTATTGTTTGTGAAAAATTAATAGAAAAATATAAAATGTTGAAAAAGAAAAGTCTAGGACTTGAAAATGAAAATAAAAGTTTGCATTCTAGACTTAACAATGTTTTGCAAGAGAAGGTTGAGGTCTATAATGAAAGGGATTCATTGAGATCTCAATTGGAACTTGCACTAAAAGAAAATAAATTTTTGAAAACTAAAAATGATTGCCATGTTATTTTGAAGAAAAATGAAAACTTATCTTCAAAAATTGATTTTGTTTTAAAGGAGAATGTTGATTTGAAAAATAAAATTATTTCCATTTCAAATGATTTAGATGTATGTTTAAAGAAAATGTTGTTTTACAAAATAAGATTGATGCTCATGTTTGCCATGCTAGGGTAGTATCACACACTCCACCTATTGCATGCCACACTTCTTCTTCTAAGATTAATGATGATATTTGCTTGCTTAAGAAGAAGGTTGATTGTTTGGGCTCCACTATGAGCCAATGTGTCATGAACCATACACGGTTGGAAACCTTGGTTCGAAAGAAACAAGTTCCAATTTTTATGCATGCACACCCTCCACGGCATACACATGCTCCACACGGACACCATCAACAAATGTATGCTCATATGTACACATGTGCACATTGTGGCCGAAAAGGCCATCTTGCTAAATTTTGCTATGATCGTTTACATGTTGAGAATTTAGCAAAGAAGTTTGTTTGGGTTAGAGAAGGTACTAACCCCCATGGACCCAAGAAGATATGGGTACCAAAGACCACCCCTCCTATTATTTTTGATGTAGGTGTGGGCTCTCACATGACGTGAGAGTGATGACACCTTGGAGTGGATGGGTTCCGTGCTTAAAGGAGATCAATTGGATGCATCACTTTCAAGGGAAGGCCTGGTGGAGAGGACCACCTTTGTTTTGGAGAAATAGAGCGGTGCCCTCATTGGTTTTGGTATCGAATCTCTAACTCCTTATTATTTACATGCTTTCATAATTAAAATTTTTAGCATGTTTTGATGTTTTATAGCATGTTTCATTGTCTATGGATTAATATGTAAATGCCATGATTATTAGATCTTTGACATACATGTATAGTATTTGAGACACACATGATTGCATGAACCCATTCTTAGTGTTCTCACTTTTGTTTAAGCCATAATGTACATCATGAATCTAATACATGTGAATTTACATAGTAATCATGTTTTAGTTTTATCATGATGATTTTTATATTGTATTTTGATGCTCCATGTTAAGATTACTTATTTAGATGTTAGTTTTCATTAAGACTAGGATTTATACTTGTGCATATAGTGGGCCACAAATAAATCTATATATGTTTGAGCTTGAATGCTTATTTGAACCCATTAGATGTGCTAGTATAGTCTAGTTTTGATGATTCATACATATTAAACTTGTATTCTCATTTTTGAATTTGTTTATGAGTTTTCACTTCATGTATATGGTTGTATTGCCAAACTTTAAGATATACATGTATACCCCTTGAGTCATTTGCCTTTCATGCAAATCTATATATGGACTCAATTGTGTTTAGGGATATGTATGTATACTTATTGTGTTGACAATTCATACATATACCTTGAAATGAAATTTGTTTTGGTGAAGATTTAGTTTGATTTTGTGTTTAATTGTTTAACTTCATGTATATGTCTATCTTGTCCAAACTTGTAACCCCCTGATCCCCGATGTACGTATCACAGTATCGGTACGCGATACGACGTACAAAAATTGATTTGACCTTCGTGGTAGTCCGATTGAGCCGATTTTAGTTTCAAAATTATTTTCTAATATTTTAAATTTTTCAGGATTTTCTGAAATTTTCTGGATTATTTTGGAAAATCTTCGTAATCGGTGTCGACCGATACCGATAACCGGCCTTCCGATTTTTATTTCACAAATGGAGTTGTATTTTGAGAATCCGCTTTCACCGTGTGTCTTAGAATCGTCTTTTCTACGTTCGGGTATTTTTGGGGATTTTTCTGAATTTATCGAAAATCCAGCCAAACCGGTGTCGCCCGTATCGGCGAGACACTCCGGGATTTTCAATTTGCAAACCGGATAGAATTTCTGCAAACCGTTTTCATATTACGTCTCAGCGTATTATTCTCTATTTTCTGTAATTTTTGGGAATCGTTCGGAGCCAGTCGAATTTTTGACCAAATTAAATAATATATTTTAATCATTAAAAACCCTTTTTTTCTTTTCTTTTTCTTTTTCTTTCTTCCTTCTTCTCCAATCTTCTTCTCCCACCGCCTCACTGTTCACCCCACCGCTCTTCCAACTCTCTCTCTCTCTTTCTTTCTCTCTGCCTCTCTCACTATCTCTCACACTCTCTCTCTCTGCAGATCTCCAGCCCCGGAGCAGCGCCGACGCCGGAGGCCGGCCAGGTGGCCGCGCGCGGGCGGCGGGCGGGCGAGGGCGGCGGGCGCCAGCGCCGGAGGCCGGCCAGGGGGCCGCGCGCGGGCGGCGATGGCCGGCGGCTGGGGCATCGGCCCCGCCCTCTTCCTCTCCTCCCCTCTCGCGGTGGAGCCCCGGCCTGGGACGCCGGAGCAACGCCGGCGCCGACGGAGCGCCAGCGCCGGCCAGGCGCGGCAGGCAGGCGCGCGCCGGGCGGTGGCCGCGCACGCAGGCGGCCGGCGCAGGCGGCGGCAGCAGCAGCACACGCTGCTGCTGCTATTGGGCTGTTGGGGAAGAAACCCAATAGGGTTTCGGGTTTTGGGTTTAACTCAAACCCGACCCGTTTATACCCGGACCCGACCCGGTAAAGGTAAGCTTTCAATTTAGTCCCTGTAAAATTATTAATTACTTTTAGGCCCCTGTAAATTTACAAATAGCCCCTGAATCTTTTTAGTTATTACCGAATTAACCCTTTTGTATATTTTTTAGTATTCGGGCGATATCTGGAGCATCCGGACTCCGATTCGGGCGATTCTGGATCCGTTGCGATCGTGGGAACGAGAGCTACAGTCTTGTAGCCAGTTTGTGAGTGTTTTCCTTTTATAAATTATATTTTATCATGATTAATATCTTGGTTGATGGTCTAATTAAGAATAAAACATGATTATCAGTAAATCATGATAATTATTGTAATTCCTGCAATTAAGGCAGAATAAAACCTGATTTAGTAAATGGACTGATTGATTAGGTAATGAGATGAGGTAATCATAGTAATAAGACATACGTCATAGACAACTCGGACACGATCATTAGACCTGCACAACCACTGACACCCGAGCCACCATGTCATCATATTTTTGTACACGATTATGACATGTCTTGTAACACAGTCATGTTATATGTATACCGACCCACAGAGATACTATGACACTACACTGGCACGAGATATGCATGCTAGATTCCGTAGGACATGGTACTACATGATACACAGACTACCGTTATTACAGGTACTAGTGCTACGCATATATGTTACACGAATTTCACTAGTACACAGACAAGTCCCACATATCATATTATTGTTATCATCATTACACGGATACTGTAGTTCATGGTACCTGATATTAGACACTGCCCATTGCACCGATACTATGACACGTCACATCAGTTACTCATATGCACTACTTCCCAGACTACCGTCATCTCATATATTGTAATCATCATTATATAGCTTCTCGGCATATCACTATTGCACGTGCATGTATGCTTTCTCTATGGATCCCTGTTCATAGTACATGTACTATTGTTCCATGTTACCGTATTCATGTTATGTGATTGTTTCCTGTTATTGATATGGATATTCCCGATACTGGACTTGAGAGCTGTTGATATGCTATATGTGGACTTCCACATCTATTGATCCCGTTTCCCGTTATATTGTTCCCGTTATATTGATCCCGTTATAATGTTCCTGATTCCCGTTATATTGTTCTATGCTATCAACAGAGCTCTGGTCCAGTTATCATGTTACCCGTATCACATATTGTAATGGTACTTGTTACATGATATATTTATCACATATTGTAATGGTACTTGTTACATGGTATATTTGACATATCAGATCATAAAGTTAACTCGGGTATGGGGGAGACTTGACGGTTGATTAGATCTTATCGGGTGATGTACTGGATCCATATTGTTGTCCCACTGCAGGGGACGGGGTAGTGCTGGCTACCGTCTATTATTACTCATGAGCTCCCGTTTTCCATTATTATTTTAGCTCATTGAGTTCCCGTTACATGTTACAGCCTTAGCGGGCTGGCCCTGGTCTCAGCAGCCAGAGGTCTGTTTAAGGCCGTGATCCCGGGTATGCACGGGATACATCCACCCGATAAGAGCTCCTCGACCATAGGTTTCCATTTAACATAATAAAACAGTATTCACACGATAGTGACGTCGGGAACACTTGTTATTTGGTCACTCTCTCGTTTGGATAATGGTACCCGTAGGCCATGTCCGGATGGGTTCGACTGGAGTGCGGGCTCCAGTATGAACTGCCAGTGGTATGGGACACTGGAAGAGATTGATTAAAATACCAGGTGGTACTGCTTGCTACTATTGTATAAATAACATGACTTACATGATACATGTTTACTTCTTGTTACTGTTCCTTGCCTGATACATGTTTCCTACTGTATGGTTGTACTTATTATCGTACCTGATCATTTATCCGATATCATACATGTATACTTGTTACTCTAACCGATACATGTTACTCTTTCTGTAGTGGCATACTATTTCTGCATATGTGCATATATTCTGTTTTCTGTATACCTTGTAGACATCCTTACTGTATATGTATAACACAGTAGTGAGGTTATATTGTATATGCCCACTTGCATGTTCATATTGCATATGCTCACCTGCATGTTCACTTCGGTTACGTCACCACTAGCACATTCATATCTATTACGTCACCACTAGACAATATTATTTATAATATAACCTGGACACGATTAGAGACATGACCCGATGATTACATATTTATATTTGTCTACTGCTTATTACTGTTACCACATCATATCTTATATCTTATTATCGTGCTTGTATTATTATAGTATATTCCTGCCCTCTTCATTTTACCACTCACTAGGTCGCTTTCTGACGACCCTGTGTTTGCATGCTCAGATTGGAGATCCGAGTTACCATAACTTCAGAGAGTGCCTTGGAGTCACATGGGAGATTCCTCATCAGGACTATTCATAGGTATTTAGTGCTTTATTTCTGTTATCTTATTTATTCCTGTTTTCATATCTGTTATGATAACTAACCTCTTTCTGCAGGTATTCTTGTACTTATTTCCTGCTGGACCCCTTGTCTATATGGAGGCTATGTCATGTACCGAGGCTTAACGTACGTGTGAGTGTGTTTTCACCTCACGTACGTACGTCTCCATAACGTCCCCGTACCTGCGGGATCGGGGCGTTACAAAACTATTAGATATACATGATTATCCTTTTGAGCCACGTGCCTTCATGCATATACATTTGTGGACTCGTTGTGTTTTGGATATGTATGTATACTTTAGTTTGTATTAGACATACATATGCCATGAAAGTTAAATAAGTTTTGATGATTTTCGTGTTTTCAATGTTTAAGGAATTTTGAGCTTAATTGAAAATTTCATAATGTCATGTCACACATTACATGTACACTCACCATTTTTAACAATAAAAAATATTTCTCATGAGTATGTTTTCATGAGCATGTATGGACTTTATCGAATATTGAGTGTTTTAAGTGCTATGTGATTTACATGTGTTTTATGAAGACTATTTTAGTTTATTCCTTACTTGAAGGATTTCGCACTAGTTAACAAGTTTTTCATTTTGACTAGTTCGTATTCTTCAACTTGGTAGTGATTTTCAACCAAAACTATATTTTCAAATCTATTTTTGAAAACTCCTACCTTCAATGGGCGGATGGATGGGAGATCATGGTCATGTATGCTCTAAAATGAAAATCATTTAAAACTTGAACCTTGATTGGGAGGTATTGTAAATGATGTATACACTTGAACTTATTGCTATGTCAATTGGTATCATTGAACTCTTTCAATTGGTATCATTTTGATCCTTTTGTATACTCATATATTTATTGTGTATGTATATTTTCAATTGGTATCATCTATTGGTGATTGGTACTCATTCTATTTCATACACTTCTATTTGTGCTTAAGATATAAATTTTTCACGAAATCTTGTTTATGCTAGTGCTTGAGCTTCAATTTTGTTTTAATTGATTATTTTTAAATTGGTATCAAGCCCATGCATCATTTTAGTTGGTATTTCATAAAGGGGGAGAAAATTTAATTTTGTCTTTCAATTGGTAATTTTTCAATTGGTATTTGTTTCCCACTCCCTTACTTTATGATTGAAAATTTCATATTGGTATCATATGTTTAATATGAAAATTATTTACAATTGGTATCAAAATTTTGTTTAAACATTCAAAATTTATTATGTTTAATATCAATTGGTATAAAGATTTTTTATGTGTTTTTGTTTAAAATTTGTATCAATATTTTTTCTTGTTTGTTTTCCTTTCAATTGATATCCAAATGATTGTCACCCCTTATTGATCTTGTTATTGTTTTTAGACAAAAAAGGGGAGAACATTATTTTATTGTTTTGATTGACTTAAAAGGGAAGAAAGATTTTTACCCCTCATTTTATTATTTGGATTGTTTAACCCCTTCTTGATCTTTTTGTTTGATAAAAAGGGAGAGAAAAATTTGTTTGATTTGATTTTACTTTGAACCCTTTGTTGATGATTGACAAAAAGGGGGAGAAGTATTTGAGTTTATATGCATGTTTTCATTGCTTAAGGGGGAGAAGTATTTGTCTTCCTTGTTATTTATGCATATATGTTTTTGTATTGCAAATAAGAGAAAAAGATTTTGATTTATGCTTGTTGCATGTTTTATCTCCATACTTGCATACATATTCATGTGCTTCATTTCCATATCTTATTATTTATGTCTATGCATGAGTTAAGGGGGAGCTTCTTTGAAGCTTAACTTTAATCCATGCATATATAACTCCATGAGTTTTGTCATCATCAAAAAGGGGGAGATTGTTGGCCCAAAGGCCTTCCACTCTAGTTTTGATGATGATTAACTCATGTAGTTATGTTTACTAATAATCTTGTGTTGTTTAAGTTTCAGATCATTAACTAAGATATTAGTTGGTGATTAGCTTCAACAAGGCGTTTAGAAGCTTTTCATGATGATTCCAGGGCCAAAGCTTCAAGATCACACATTGCCTAGCCCATGGATGGAGTTTTTGGAGCAAGTCTACTTGAAGATGAAGATCGTCAAGAAGACTTAGGTATCCATAGTTTAGATAGTGTGTTTTAGATCCATTTGTAAAGTTTAGTATAGTTGATATGCTCAAGTGCACAACACACAAAAAGTCTCATGTTTTGGATTTGGTTTTCATGAATAGTAGATCAAAACAAGCTTAAATAGTTTTTATGTATATTAGATATGTTCTAGATATACATACATGGTTTTAACTTCCTATACAAGCTATTTTTGATGTCCCTATTCATGTGTTGAAAAAATCAAGTTTGATAAAAATACAAGTGTTGGTTTTTGATAAACTTTAAAAGACTCAAAAATAAATTGATATGATTGATACATGTCTTGAAATTTTTATCACAAGTTTGTGTTTCAATTCAAAATGTTTAAACAAGTTTTATGAGATTTTCAGAAAAGATAAAAGATTTCTATAAATATTTTTCCAGTTTTTTCTGACCCAGTTTTTGTTCCAGGCTTCAACCAAGTCGACTAGTAGCCTGACTAGTCGACTAAGGCTGAGGTCGGTCGACCGGGCCGGTCGACCGACGTGCACTATTCTGTGCACGTTTTGAGGCACTGGGACGGTCGACCGCACCGGTCGACCGGAGCACTTACAGTGCTCTCTGTTTGTTTCGGTCGACATGGCCAGTCGACCGCTATTGCCCAACGGTCATATTTCTGACCGTTGGCGGTCGACCGGGCCGGTCGACCGTTGCCTGTCAGAGCTGCCAACTCAGCTCTAACGGCTAGTTTGTATTGGGGCTATATATACCCCATCTCTTCATAGTTTTTGGTAGAAGTTTTAAGGGCAAAAATTCCAGACTTTCTTTATTGTTTTAAAAGAGTTTTTAAAAGAGTTTTGAGCCAAAAAGAATTCATCTTATTTGTTTTTAGGTTTTTGGAAAAATCAAAGAAAAGAATATTTTGGGAGATTTGTCTTGGTTTTTCATTCTATATCTTTTTGCAAGAATTTTCCCAAGTGTTTTTCTTTGTTGCTTGTTTTCAAACACCTAGTTTCCACACTTGAGCTATCACCTATCCTAATCTATTTAGGATCTTGTTTTTTTGTGGAAAAGAAAAGAAAAGAAAGAGAGATTGAGTTTGTGGTTTTTGGAACCACTTGTTGAAAACACCCTTATTCTTGTTGTATCCCTCTTAGGTAGAGGTGATCGGGTGATTGGTTTACTCCCTCTAGTGAGAGGTGGAGTTTGGTTGTAAACCCTCTTCGGTAGAGGTGTTGGTTGTTGTTGTTGTTTGGCTACGGGCCTACCCTCGTTGTGAGGTGGTTGTTTGAGAGAGGAGTTCGGTACTCCATTGTTGTAAAAATCCTTCTCGGTGAAGGTTTCCTCGGTGGGAGTCCTCGGTGGACGGTATAGTGGATTGGAAATCCTACACGGTGGTGTAGGCGGGGATGTAGAGTAAGGGTGCTCGAACCTCGAAACATATCATTGTGTTTGCGTTTGATCCACTTGTCTCTAAAACTCTCTCTCTTTATATTGTGCAAAACATCATACATAACATCATATCATATTTGCTTGTGTTGAGCATAATCCATATCATACATATCTATTTGCTTGTGTTGCCTTGCATATATTCTTATTGCTATTCATCCTTATTTGCTTGGCTTGCTTGTGTGTGTGCCTAACTTATACTTAACCAACAAGAGCTTCACATAGCACCTCAACCTATTCAAGGGGAATCAAGAGGAGTTAGTTCAGAGCCCTTCACGGGGAATTCAGCTACACTTGTTGTGTTGTATTAAGTTTGTGCAAAATTGTGCATTAGCTTCCGCATTTAGCGCACTTAGTTTTGCATTTAGTTTTAAATTAGCACAAACACCTATTCACCCCCCTCTCTAGGTGTTTTTTTCTTTCATGGATAAGTATATATGGGTATCTACATGTATGTAGGAGTATGTATATGTTATGTGTGAATGGTTGCATGCTACAACATTGCGGACTCTTTTGTGCGATCCGACCCAGTAACAGGAGACCCGAACCCAATTCGGATTTGTGCTCATTATGGATCCGATAGACCGGCAATTCAATGATCAATCCATGGGATGATTCGGAGGTTCGTACCGGTTCATACTGTGAAGACCAGACATCGATTCGGTTTCAAACCGCGTCATTTCATGTGAGTGTTTGTCCTTATATCATTTTTTTTACTTATCATTGTCAGTATTATATATATGGTACTTATACCATTTCATGTGACTGTCTGAGATATTTTACCAGTATGTTTACCGTATCACTTCATGAGACATCAGTGAACATTCACCGTATTTATTTTGTTGATCTGAGAATTTATTAGCGTCATTTCATGTGTATTTATTTATCACTATTGATTCAGGACTAGTTGAGGTATACCTTATACAGTGACTTGATTTGATCTATTGCTTGACTGGCCGAGTTCATATTGAGCATCAGACGTATATGGACCTTATATTTTGATAGTAAGATATTAGACTTATACCACTTCATGTGTAGATGGTTACCATTTTCAAATTTGGATCTAGTTATGATAATCTATTTATGGGATTGATCTTGAGATAATTGGTTTGTGACTGTGATTAGAAATGTATATTTTATGTGGAGTTTTATCAGACTTGATATTTAATTGGTGATTATTCAGATAAGAATTAATTTGGATATTGAAGACGGTTTAGTTATGATCTTACTTTATCAAGGGATTAGAATTCTTGATGCTTGGATCGGCACATGAACTTGTCTAGAGTTGAAGTTAAATTGGGATTTATATTCTCAGATATTAATTAGTAATTAGATGATATTGATGATGGTTAGAGTGTGATCGGATGTATGAATATCCTACTGTTGATATCGATGTGTACGATGAGACTGGTCTTGAACTATTAGGAGAAATTATTTCTGGATTCACCTACCTGTTAGGTTGTGAGAGTATTGATGGTTCACTTTTGATGTTGAGTATCAGATGTAGACTACTTTAAATCACATGTTATTCGAGAACGTTCTACTCTTTATTTATGATTCGGTATTTGTTGATTTAAGTTGATCGAGGATAATCAGTAGACTACTTTTTATGATTGGTTCTTGATTTATTCAGTTATAGAGATAAAATTGTTGTGGGATTAATTTCGTTGGTATCGGTGATCTTGTACTGATAGTTTGATAGCAATTATTATTTGATCTCGGTTATTGGTAATTTAGAGGATTTGGATACACAGTGACTTTGAGGATGGATGTATCAATGACCTGACAGAATAAGAGAACTAATTATTGATTTATTAGATTTTTGGTTACTGTACCGGAATACTTTGATATTGATTGATATTTCATATTCACAATGATTATATTGAGCCTATAGGTTGATGGATCAGTTACTTATATCGCTTTAGTACAAATTGGATGAGTTTTGACTAATTCTAGACGGGACTATATTATACAGGGCCAATGTCTAAACATTTTACTATAATTATTCATGTTACTGAAAATTACTGGAAAAATATCGTTAGACTGTAATGCTCGGTACAGCTCTATTCATCATATACACAATTACTGTTATTATTCACTGTTCTTATTACTGTTCACCGTGTATACGATTACTGTTGTTGTTACTGTTACTGTCATCGCATCATCCCAGTATTTCGGTAACATGGAGATTGATTGTGTTAACTGAATTAAATAATAATATAAATGGACAACTTACACTGGGATTGGGGAAATTGATGCAGGAGACATCGTCTGTAATTTTGGTGGACCTAAGATACAGGTTGCGCAGCCGACTTACGGTTCCATTGCAGGGTTCCGGGGGATGACTGACATCCCGCATGTTTATTGTTCTACTGTGAGTATTGTTCCACAGTGATACTGTAAGTACTGTTACTGTTACTGTCAACCTGACGGTAAGGCCTGGTTCAGCGACAGGCATCTGGGCCGTGGTCTCGGGTATGTACGAGACCCACCTAAAATATAGACAATGTCTCCAACCAATCAGTTTCAATAACTTAGAACCTCGATTGACATGTGTGATAGGCGTAGTATGTGATGCGTCTATTACAGGTGACAATTGGTGTTTGCTGATATAATTAATAATGATAAACTATATTATGTACTGTAATTGACTGTATTCACCTGACTGTACTCATATATAGACACTTGACACCTGATTGTATACTAGATTGATCTCATTACTCCTGAAGTTAAGTATTGCATATCATCATGATGCTTGTATTATACTGATTGACATTCATTATATCATCCTCTCCTCTTATTAATGTTTTATTCATGTCTTCCTTTTCAATATTGTTATCATTTCATATACACACTGTTTATATGCACGGGCACCTTCCCTTTTTCTTACATATTCATCAGGTCACTTCCTGACGACCCTGGATTCGCACGTTCAGTGGGTGTTTTATTTATTTGATTAGGTTTCGTTGAGATCGTACATGTTGCGAGGAACTGGAGTCTCTCTACCTATTCTGATATTATTGCCTTCCTTTGTTTCTGATATTTTTTCTTGATTACTGTATGTGAGACTTAGCTTTTATTCTACTTCTTATTTCATTTGAGATCATGTGTAAACATTATATGTATTATTGCAGTAATGTTAATTCTTCATGGTGATTATATAACTTGTTTAGGTTACTTTAGACTTAACGTGTATACGTGGGGTATTTCTCGCGTATATACGTCGCCGACTCTCGTCGCAACTCGGTTTTCACGTATTTTGGGAAGCGGGGCGTGGCGTGACAGGAAAGTAGCAGCTCGAATCCACGAGCAATTTGAGAGATAAACTCAATTGAAATTAATCAGTTTTTTTAATTAAAAGATGATTACAAAATAAAATATACAATGACCTTTTGTAGGCTTACAAAACCCCCTAATCTATCTATGAAATCTACATAAATTATAATTCAAAAAAAAAAAAAAATCAATCGAAATCTAAATTAGATCCGAAAATAAAATCCTAAACAGAATCAGAAATCAGCTAATACATGAGGGACGATCGACTGTGCGGTCGACCGCTAGGTCAAAACTGCATTGTCGGTTGACCAGCTTAGCCCTATGGTCTTTTCCTGCGTTTTAGACGGTTGACCGTCAACCTGGTTCTTTCTCTCTGTTGTCAGTCGGTCGACCGACATCTTCAGATGGATTCCCAGTAGATTGAAGCCTGCGTCTAGTCTCTTGTTGAGCATGAATTTCCGGCTCTGCTTGCCTTCCTTACATCACTCCATGGACAATGAAACTAGGGTCTGTTTGGTTGCCGTAACTGGCCGTAATTCGTAGTTGTAATTGGTAAAGTCTTTTACAATTGTAAATGAGTTACATGTATGTAAATTTTACGGTGTTTGGTTGGTAATATAAAATTGTAAAGTGGGAAAGTGTATTGTACTTTACGGTGTTTGGTTGTCGTAATGTATAAGTCCTAAGTGAAAAAGTTGACCACAAAATTAACTATTTGGTGATTTTAAAAGTTTTAATACTGCAAATAAATATTAAAAAAGTTAAATATTAAAAAAATTTAATATTAATCTAAAAAAATATTACAAATTTGTATGACCACAAATTAATTGTAACTGGGCTGTAAGTGAGTGGCAACTGGGTTGCAAGTGAGTGTTAGTTGAGTTACGTAAGTCTTTTACGAATTACGGTCCAAACAAACGCCGTAGTTGTAACGGGTAGTAAGTCATTTACGAATTACGGAGTTTTACGCGAAACAAACGGCCCCTAACACGAATTCAATGCATTCTTTTTCAAAAAAAAAAAAAAAACAAAGGGAGAAAAGAACGAGGATTCAATGCAATGTTTTTAACAATACATACAGTTAACCAACCCAAAAATTTGAAATCTACGCATTGGTAAATGAACCAGCACTCTTCTTAGTTTCAAAGCAAAATGCATAGCCAGTAGGGGAAAAAAGAAGGACGCTCATCCTTTCCATGTAAAATGATCAGGCTCTATCCCAATCTTTATCTAAATTTAATACCGGGCACCCAAAAAAAGAAACTTTAATAATATTTTTATCCTCTCCATATTTTGGTCTGGAGACGGCGCACGTTACCACTGGCCACACTTCTCCAACCCACCACAAAGTTTATTTTTTTAACCATTATTTTAGGTTTTTTTTTAATTATAGTAGGAAGCCAATCAATCTACGTCAGCTGCCAGCCACCAACAGTAAAATACAGGAGCAGATGGGTTCTCCCTCTGGCCACAAAAAAAAAAAAATTCAAATGTAACATATCATTTTTGTATCGGTTTTTTATAGAGAAGCACCTGAATTTTTTGATAATTTTATTTCACTACTGAAATGAAATCTATATATTTTTTATTTTGATATCTAAATTCTTTAAATTGAGATAAAACCAGCACTCGTCATTGATCACTCCATCTGCATATAAAAGATACCTGCAATATTCTATTTTCAATTTAAATCTTATCTAAGCCATTGAAAACTGATGAAATTACCCACTTATCTCCTCTACTTTTTCTTGACCCTTGAGGGTAATTTGATAGTTTAATCCTCTCCATATCAGAAAACAAATTATATTTAACATGAAGTGGGTTTTTGTCTTGAAAAGATTCGATGCCAAAATGGGAACATAAAGACTTCAGGAGTAAAACTAAAATTATTAGAGGTTTCAGGTATTGATGTGAAAAAGGCTTTTTTGCACAGCCTTTTTCTATGTCCCTCATACCTGCTGACGTGCGCCAAGAGGACCAAACAAATATAAGAGCTCTGGGCTCTGTTCATGGGAGAAATCTCTCCTCTCTCCCTTCTCTCTGTTATTTTCAACCAAGGTTAGAGATTTATGGGAATCTGTCTCTCTTCTGAATCTTTAGAGGGGCAAGAGAGTGATGAGAACATAGTGTATGTTGACTCTGATGAGCATGATGGAATGAGGAGGCTGGCCTCTCTCTTCTCTCAGAGAGGGAAAAAAGGTCCCAATCAGGACACTGCAATCCTCTGCCAGGTAATTTTTTTTTTAGCTCATGGGTTCTCTCTGAAATCATTCATTTTTGATAATTTTCATCTTTTTTTTTGTAATCAGTTGATTATATGAGTGTTTATGATTGGATTCGATTTGATTGATGCCTTTGTTTGAAATTCTTCATCTTAATTAGATATGGGTCTTGATATTTTTTTTTTTCTAGAAATATTGTTATTACTTTGTGTTCCCTTCTTTTCTCAATCTCTAGATGGAGGGATATTGATGAAATGATTTCTGGTATTTTGTGCCAAAGTTGAAGATGTGAGTGGGTAACATGAAAAGATTGCCGTGTGAGGAATTTTAAATAAATAAATCCGACTATAAGTGAATGAGTTTATAATTATTGTCAGGGTATGAAACTATTTCTTAGATTATATATATATATATATATATATTTTGAAGTCCAAATCTAATTGGTATACTTTTTTGTTAAAAATACAATTAGATACAGAATTAGAATAAGATTATAATTACGATCTGCCTTATCTCGGAGTTTTTATATTACATAATTGTATACTGTACTTATGTATTCTTCAACATTGCTCTTATCACCAATATACACAATTCAGTTTCTGAAAGAGTTATCATATTTAAAATAATTTAAATAAATATCATATTCGGCTCAAAAATACCATGAGATTTTAAAAAAATAATCACAATTTCAGATTTTGATGATCGGGGCTGTTTGGTTGCAAGGAAGTGGGCGGAAGTAAGGAAATAGGGAAGTATAATTGCTCACTTTCCTATCTATCCAAACACCGGAAAAGGAAAATAAGAAAAACCTCTTTTCCTTTTATCTTTTCTCTTTTACACAATCATTTTCTCACTTTCAAAGTGCTACAGTTAATTTTGTGGTTACGTAAATTTCATTTATAATAAATTATAGCACAAAACAATTAATTTTTTGATCATATAAATCTCACTTGAATTCTAATTACAGTCTATTTTTTATTTTTCTTAATTAATTTTTATTTTAATATTATTTTACGGTCAACTTTGTGGTCAACTTTTTCACTTTCACTTTCACATTTTCATCCAAACACCAAAAAAGACAAAATATTTTCTAAACCACACTTCTCAACACCATCCAAACACCGAAAAACTTACTAACCAATTCTCAAGTTCCAAAAGGAATTATTATTACTTCCTCAATTCCTCACTTCCTCACTTCCACTCTTAACCAAACATGTCCGAAGAGAACAATAATTTTAAGAACAAATTTGATTTTATCAACCCTCTTAATTTTTTAAAAATATATCTTTAATATAATGCATTAATAGTAGTACTATTGCTTTGACACAAAGGTAAGGAGAGGACTTCTATAGTGGTCAAAATGGGTGACTTGGTCCTTAACAAAGAATTCAGTGGGCAAAGAATAAAAATGATTCAAGGTTGTCAATTCCTAGTATTAGTGAATAATTTTGTGCCACTAGGCAAGTCTCTTGAGTGTTTGATCCATTCTCTTAAACATTAAAATACTCAATGGAGTAGAGTTCAAGTGAAGGCTGACTTTTGAATATATGTTTTTTATTTTTTATTTTTACCCTCTTTTTTTTTCTCTTTCAAATGAAAGGGATTTGGAATGGATGAAGGTGTGTTCTGTGGGGTGTTTGATGGCCATGGCAGAAATGGGCACATTGTGAGCAGGCTAGTCAGGGACTACTTGCCTTCATTGCTGCTCGGCCAACGGAATGCGCTCTTGGTCGCCGACGACGGCTACAACTTCACCTATGGCAACGACGCGAGCTCGGTCGACGACGATGGCTGTCTGGCGTCGCCGCCGGAGATGTTTGTTGAGTGGAAGGAGGCCTGCATTAGTGCCTTCAGGGCCATGGACAAGGAGCTCAAGCTACATCCTGACTTGGGCTGCGCCTACAGTGGAACCACAGCAGTGACCATCATCAAACAGGTATAACGTCTGACTAACTTTCAAAAGGAATTCCAATCTCAACTCCTTCGTATTAACTAATTTCTTTGAAAGATCCTTTTATGTATTCTTCATTCAATTTACAGGGAAATGATTTGATCATCTCTAATCTCGGCGATTCACGGGCAATTTTGGGCACTATGTCTGAAGATGGTCGTTTAAAATCAGTTCAGCTAACGACGGATTTAAAACCGAGCGTTCCACGTAAATTCTCCCTCACTCTTGTTCTTCCCTTGAGTAACTTGGATGATTCATGTCTGAATCTTTACAGATTTGAATTTGAACATGACTACAGAGGAAGCAGAGAGAATAAGGAAGAGCAATGGCCGGGTTTTCGCTCTCAGAGACGAGCCCAACACGCAGCGCGTGTGGCCGCCCAACAACAACTTCCCAGGCCTGGCGATGGCCCGTGCCTTTGGGGACTTCCAGCTCAAGAACTACGGTGTCATCGCGATACCCCAAGTCTCGTATCGCCAGCTGACAAACAGAGACCAGTTCATTGTCCTCGCAACTGACGGGGTACTGTAGTATTTGTGTGGCACCCTTGTGTTTGAAAATGTCATTCTTTCTCTAAATGAAATCTAACGAGTCTGAAGGTTTACAGGTTTGGGATGTGCTCAGCAATGAGCAGGTTGTGTCGATAGTCTGGTCAGTTGGGAGCAAAGAGGAGGCGTCGAAAGCGATTGTGGAAGCAGCAGTTCGCGCGTGGAGACGCAAGTTCCCTTCGTCGAGAGTAGATGACTGCTCTGCTGCTTGCCTGTTCCTGCAGGAGAGGAGAAGAGATGAAGTGCTGACAACATTCAGGAGTCGTTGAGAAACAGAGAAGAGATAAGGGTAGCCGTTGTGTTCTCTGAACTTTTGATGGCCGTTTGCTTGTAAATTTTGTACTGCTTTTGGTGCACAAGGAATGAAAAATAGAATGAACTGATAGAATTTGACATTACTAATCGATGATATTTCTTATGAAATTACTAACCAAATTCATAATACCGATCTACACAAAGTATGAAGAATAACTAACCAAGAACAATTACCAAAGAGACCAAGTTTACATAGAAACTCTTACGGGAAAACCACGCAGCAAAAAGTAGCAAAAATCCACCATGAGAGTTAAAAATTACAATATCCAATTACTTTCACCACCTCTCAAATCTCCCACCAAAAAACTAAAGAATACAAGAAGAAGAGATCAAGAACACATGAAGATATCTACTACAACGGACTCAACCCACCGCTACAACAGTATACTGATCCTCCTCAAATGCCTGAACTCAATCTTTCACGGGTTCTTCAAATCTTTGCTTTTGTTGCTGACTCGACGAATAAACTCGCATAAAGCTTTCTCTTTTTCTTCTTCTTTTTTCTTAGATTTTCTTTCTAATTTTGGGCCATGATCATTGGCTGCACCAAATAGGTTAAGACAGCGTCTCCAAATCTTTTTCGGATTATTTCTCTAAATCGTGATTAGACTCCATATCTGAGTCGTGCTGCATTCCGAGTCAGAGTCACACTCCCGCACAACAATCCTAGTCGTCCTCAAAGAGGAGTAGGTGGGCCTCATGAGGGCGACCCGCATTGAGTTGAACCCTAACAATCTCCTCCAGTCCAACGAGGGGGATCTCATCACTTCTGCCTCATAAAGCGATATACATGCCGACCAACCGACGACATATTCATTGCTTTTCCTTCAGCAATATCTTTGTCATCATGTCTGCATCATTTTCATTTGTTTGACTTAGTTCCTTTAAAAACCTCTTCATCCATAACGTCTCCTTACAGGCTTCTGTGACAGCTATATACTCTGCTTCTGTAATAGAGAGTACAACATACTTTTGGAACTTTGATTGCGAAAATACAACTTCCTTTGCAAAAGTAACCAGGTACCCTGATGTGGATTTTTCCGTATCAAACTCTCGCACAAGCTTATGTGATCCTGCCCGAAATGCAAAACTAGCTTTCGTCGTCCCTTTGAGATACCTCATGATCCCTTTATTGCTGCCCAGTGATCTTTTCAGGAATTAGCAATAAATCTATTCACAACACCAACTGCATGTGCAATGTCGAGCCTTATACATACCATGAAAGGCATCAAACTTTCTACAATTGAGCATATGAAATTGCCTTCATTACCTCCTCTTTTTCAGTTAAGGGGCACTCTCGTGAACTCAATCTGAAATGATTTGCAAGAGGAGAACCAATTGTCTTAACCAGATTCATGCTGAATCTTTCCAGTACCTTCTGAGCGCATCCCTCATCAATACACTTAGATGCCTCGTTTTTTGATCACGAGAGATCTTCATCCCTAAAATTTGCCCTATCGGTCTCAAGTCCTACATATAAAAGGCCTTACTAAACTCTTTCTTCGGCCTCTTAATATTGGACTTGTCTCACTCAACACCGAACAAATCAACATATCGTCAACATAAATCAAAAGGATAATGAAATCATCACTGTCAAAATTCTTGACATACACACAATCATTTGAGGCTGACCAAGTATAACCTTATTCTACTATAAAAAAAAATCAAACTTGTAATACCACTAGCGAGGAGCATGTGTAACGTCCCGATCCCGTGGGTACGGAGACGTTATTGCGACGTATATACGCAGATCAGAAATACCCTCACGTATATACGCTAAGTATTAGTACAGATAAGAATCAGAGTACGGAAACACAGTGGTAATATATATTCCAGCAATAATAACACAAGTACACAGCTATCACAAAGCATGATACAATAAATCAAGAATATAAGAACACCAAGAAGCGCAAAAGCAGGATGTACAATATGAAATACGGGAAAGTACTCACGAGTAGTAAGATGAGAATCTCGTGAGCTAATCAAGGGGAGACTGGAAGAAAGAGGGTCTGGATAGGCAACCGCTAAGCCAAGTCATGCCTAGGATCACATCGTACCCTCCAGTGTCCAGCAAGAGCATGTCAGCTTCTAACTTTCTGTCACATAATTCCACGTTACATGCTTTGCAAATCCTGTTAGTAATGACTACCCCATTCTCCGTACTAATTTCCCATTGGTCACTCATACAAACAAGGGGTATAGACTGCAAGGCAATAAATCTACTGGATATGAAACAATGTGATGCACCAGAGTCAGAGAATACCAGAACATAATGATAGCGAACCACATCTGTCTTGCCGCTACCCTACCAGTCTATCCATATCTTAAGTTGGTATAAGGACGACGGGAACGAGAAATGGAAAAGGATGGAAGAGATTCAAGAATCAAGGGAAGGACGATCAAGAAGGAATAGATAACTTTGAACTTGTAGTTGGATTGTATAACCACGACTCATGCATTCCAGTTGCAAATTCCTTTACCATTAATTTGCTGACTGGTTGTACTGAAGATGTGAGAGCCTAGACTCTAATACCACCCTGTAGCGCCCCGATCCTACGGATATGGAGACACTACCGAAACGTACATTCGTAGGGCGATGGTACCATCACGTATGTACGCTAAGCATCAGTACAATACAAAAATCAGAGTGCGAAAATACGTAATAATATACATTTCAACACAAAAACTCAGTCATCACAGACTGTGACATAATATTACATAAATGTTACATCACCAGGAAGCACAAAAGTAGACCGTACAGGGTACAAAAGATAAGAACTCAGAAAAGAGATAATCAATAATACTTCTTTCTAATTGTGAAATAAAGCTGATGAAACTCATAGAAAATCATAGTGCTGAAATCTATAATATAAAATCTCTGCGTGACATAAAAATGTTCTTGACGAAGAGTTTATAATAGAATTACCGATGTGCTGCATACATACTACTTCTCTGAGAATAGACCAGAATACCGAAGATAAGGAAAACCTCGATAATACTGAGCATAAATAAAGAAGACCAATAATTAAGAATTTATGTATACTGAGCGTTGCTAACTCTGAAATATATAGCCAAGAATATAGAATAACCATGGAGAATTCTAAAGACTGACTTCTGAATGATACCCGACTTCAGTTAAAACTTGTAGAAAATATCTGGGCCCTGCAAGATTGGCTGAGTGGAGCAGTCATCACTTATATAATCAGATAGACTGTATCATTACATGAGGAGTGTCAGTATGAAGCAGTATTCCAGATTCAAGACTTCTGCCAGACAAAGTTATGATATTTTCTATTTCTATCCGGCAGCGATCATGATTTCTTCCACCATGTTCATGGAACTCGGGTATCTCAGACCTGATATGCAATCAGGTTATTATTCAGAGGACAACACTCATGACTCGTTTCGGTTATTATGATTTCTTGATCGTGTTCTCAGAGCCACCAACTCCTAGCGGTCTTTATATATTTGGTGGACCACGGGCCCCGCTAGCTTCGCCAAACGAGGGTCGTGTTCTAGTCTTAACCAGGCGTTGGCTTTGCTGCACCCTAATGCTTAACGCCTAAGCTGTGTTATGCGATGGTCTCACCTAGGCTTGACTTTGCTTATGACTAGTCCCTTCAGTGCTTAGCACTCTAGCAGTTCCTCGAATTTTTTCCGCCTAACATGTTTTCATGGATCCGCTGAACAGAGTTTTCTTGTTGTATCTGAGCTATTACCATGATCCTTATGAACGATCCACTTGGCCAATCTTGCATGGCCCAGATATCTTCTACATGTTTCATCTGCAGTCGGGTTATCATTCAGAATTCAGATAACTAATACCAAGATTTCAAAGCATCTTTTACTATTTACTATGTGTAAGAGCATAATAAATTAACTAATACCAAAATACTAGCATGCAATTTGAAGTTCGTATTTTCAACATCCAACTAAAACATTCTGCTAGCTCTAGAGTCTAGATTGAAAGTAATTTGAGAAGAATAAATACAATTAATTAGTGCTAGCGTGCTGTGGGGGTGTTGTAAAGCTGAGGGTGCTAACATGTCATCTACCTGCTCCTCTTTCAGCAAACTGAATTTGAATGATTCTCATGGCTGCATGTGAAGCATGTGTCTACTTGTATTTAAGAACTCATAGATTCTCTTGCATGCAATTACGAGATCATTGACGAGTTTTCCCCCTTCTACTTAACTCAATTGTCGAAGAGATTCACTGGTGACTTCCAAGAGAGCAAACTCCGGGCCGCGAGACGGTGTTCGAACGGGTAACCGTTGGGAGCATTGTGCTCTAACCAATGTAGGCCAACAAGTTGGACAACCGCGGGAGACAGATCCTTGACGAGTTACCAAGGACTAATCTGACGTCATGTGTGTCTTGATTTCTATGACGTAATTTCATTTTCCTTTATTTTAAAAAAGGCTTAAGTTGCTTAATTTCATTTCCCCTGTCTTACAAGAAAAGATAAGAAAACCCTTTATTACTTTACTTCAAACATGCTAGATGAAGAATCTACATCCATAAAGAATCAACAAGAGAGATGAGTTTGTTCCAAATTAACGTGGAATATGATTGTTTTCAAATCAAAATAATCTAATTCTCTAAAAAATGGTTAGATTATATGAAAAGAATGCCAATCTACATCAAGCACATGGTATAGAGATAGACCATGTAGAATGGAAACTTCTATAGCTAAGGTCTTGGATGCACGTGCGATACACATGTATTAGAGATGATACTTCTGTTTCACTTGTGCATCTTAGAATGTGTGTGTCAGTGCCAAAATCAGAAGATTTTTTTTTTGAAACTTTGTGTTCGGCTTAATTCACAATAAAAATGAACAAAAAATAAAAAAGACACAATTTTTTCTACTTCAAAATTTCAGGCCCAAAAGCCCTTTGGGCCAGAGACTAGCCATCCCTGAAAACTTCAGCCCATATCTCCATTCACGAGTCACCAGACTTTTTCCGGTCTAAGACAGACCCGGTTCAATGTCCCGGTTCTATCCGACAACGAGAAACACCGAATTTTCGGCGGGATTTTTGGGAGTTTAGCCCCCCAAGATGCTCGGAGGCATCAGATAAAAGGAAAGCCGCAGAAAGCGGACGAAATGGGAGGGGGAAAAAAAAAATCTATCGAGATATTCAACGTATAAAAAAGATCCCTTTTTTCGTTTAAATTTTCTCCATTTTTTTAGGGTCTGACATTCGAAGTTTTGCGCTTTTTGTTCCATAATATTAGATACCGATTTCGTTTGTTTTGTTATTTATCGAATTGGATTGGTGGAATCCCATATCGCTTTCCTCTTTAATTTCGTCTTATTTTCTAAAAATAATTCGTTATTGTCATATTTGTTTGGTTTTTTGTTACTCGATCTATGCTGGAATTAGCACAGTCATTTGTTTTGGTAATAGAGATGATGAATTTTGGCAGAATAGGTCCTTCCCCCCTTTTGAACTTTTGTTCTAATATAAAATATCTGCTCTTTGTAGGGATAATTGGAAATAAACGATGGGAAGATGTCTGCATCATATGCTGCAGCAGTGCTGGGTTCTCTTCATCAGAATATATGGACTAAAGGTCCGGGGTTATGCTTGAAGGTTCTCACAACAAAATACCAGCATCACAATTGGGTTAGCCTTTCTAGGCATTGCAAAGCTTCTAATGTTAAAGCGAGCTTGGTTACTGGAAGACAATCTGTCTCTGTGGCTGAACCGGACACCGGAGGTATATATTTATGCTTTGAGAAGTCCATTACAGTTATTTATGTGATATATACAACATTAGATAATGCACGGACTATGAACTATGTTGGCCGAGGCTTACTATTATTAACAAAGTTGCCAACCTAAGAGAATGAGTATTTAATCTTTGATGTCTTCCTCTTATTAAGTTTTGCTGATTTAGCTTCTAGTGTTTGTGAGATTGTGATGTAGTTGAGAAGCTTGTTCTATGCATTGTGAGTTATTGTTGTGTATCGTGCCTTGCTGTCTTTTTTTTTTCCCTTGAGAGAAATGCTTTGATGTCTTCTTAATGTTAAGAACATCGGCCAAGTGGCCGCTTGAAATATTGTGCTCAGTTGTTGAATAGGTTTCGTCTAGGCTTAGCCGCACACTAGATGACGAAGCTCTGAAGAGATGTTTGGAGGTCAAAATTGATGCCAATGTTTTAACAAGCTCACTTCGGCTTTGAAGTATGGCGCTCACAATTCGTTTTGGGAAGAACTATAAACTGTTATGCTTGCGTTATTTTGTGTGAAGCTCACGATATTTGATATGAAGTTTACGCTTTTGTACTTTGTCCATTGAAGTGTACCCATACTGGCAACTTCACTTTTTTTGTAACAAGCCTGTTTATATTAAAACATCTCTTGTGTCCTATTTTTCAGTCAGTAGCAACATCAGTCACAATATATAGTTGGTTGCTGACAATCCTTGTTCATGGCTGCCTTTTATTTCCTTTTTTCATTTAGTTTTTATTACAAAAAAAATGAAAATCTTGAAGCTTACGCCTTTTGCTTTGCCGCTTATGCTTCTCTTTGCTTAAGAATCAAGCGCTTTGCTTCACACATCACCTTTTTCAAACATTGTCTGATGCTATGTAATGTTGGATGCTCATTGCAGAGGTAGTTGTTTTTAAAGTGCATAATTTGCCGTGGACATTTAGGTTGCATTTTAACTATTTCTGCTGTTAATGGAAAATAGTGCACACATTCATTTATGATTACTCAAATGAGATATCAAATTTAAGTTTGAAAAAATGGCCTATGGTTCTTTATTATGTTCAACATGGGTACCAGTCGGAAGATGGACAGTTATATTCTTTCCTTTTTCCATGGTTTCCCCTTATTTCATATAATACATATATACAAAGGGGGAAAACTAGGAAACTTGTGGCTTACAACTTAATGCATGCTTCTGTCCTCTGTGAAATTTGAACTGTAATATCCCTATTTTAAAGTACGGTATTTGGATAAAATATACTAGTATTTTAAATATGTACATGTATTTATTTTCATGTGATATAATATTACTCGTTGTTAGTAATATCTATGTTGTTACTGTTATTTATTATTATTAGACTGGTCATGTAATGTATTGGTATTATTAATATTATTATTTTAGTTAAGTATTGTTACTACTAATGTTGGTCATTATTTTGTAGTGTTATATTTCCCTTACCCTTGATTCCTATTATGCCTTAATCCCTTGTATCCTTGTCTAGCCTCTCACCCTATTTTCCAATTACCGTTTAGATTCCTTGGCCCATGATCCGTTATCCTCTTTTACATCCATTATCTAAATTCAAACCAAGCCCAACACTTAACCTAATTGGATCCTAATCTAGTACCCTCAAACCCAACACCCATTATCTTATTGGACTCAAGCCTCAACCCGTTAGCATAACCGCTACCCACAAACCCAATAACCCATTCCTAAATAATCTCCCAAATCCTAACTACAAGATCAGATCCTAATCTAAACTAACCCCCCTGAATCTCCACCAAATCCTAAACCTAAAACTAGTTAACCTAATCTCCCCAATTCCACCATATCCACAGCCGCACCTCCTTTCTCCCTCTCTCCATCTGCGGCAACAGGCCTTGGCCGAACTTCTCCACCTCAGGCCGAAGTCCCTCCAGGCCGGCGCACCCCTGTCCTTGATCCCCTCCCACATGGCGCCTCCATCTCCATGGCAGTAAGATCCAACAACCAGCAGCTTAGCGCACAGCACCACGGCAGATCTGCAGCCGCCTCTTTCTTTCCCAGGCGCAGACCAGCACCCAGCAGCGCCCCCTCTCCACCTGCGGACCAGCGACCCCTCAACCACAGCACCAGCAGCTGCAACAGCTCCAACCAGGCCGTCCCCTGCCCAGCAGCCAACAGGCCAGCGCCCAACCACCCTCCAGCAGGTCCCCAGCCCTTGGCTGCGCCCCCATGGCAGCCAGATCCCCTTCTCTTGTAGCAGACCCTCCCTCTTTGCCGTGTGCCTCCTCCAGGCCATCCAGCCGACTCGGCAACAGCAACAGCCCATGGACTGCAGCCCCATGGCCACTCGCTCTCTCCTCGACGACAGCAGCAGGACACGGCAGCGAGTAGTAGAGATCCAGCGCACGGCATCGTCCCAACGACAGCCCTATGTGAGTGTCATTCTCTCCCTCTTTCTATTTCTCTCTCATTATTATATGCATTTGATTAAAGTTATATTTTTAATGTGTATATAGAGTTGATGTAGAACTTGTATACTTTGATGTGTGTGAGAGAGGAGAGTTATATGTGTTTTATAGCATGAGAGATCAGATTTTAGTATGCCTCTGATATCTGTCCTGGCAGAGGTATTAGTCGACTAATACCTGAGATTAGTCGACTAATCACTCTGCTAGTCGACTAATATTTCTCTCTAGTCGACTTGGTTGCCTTCCAGGAAATAATTGTGCTTTCTGTATATCCTCTGTAATCTCTGTTAGTCGACTTGACACCTATTAGTAGTCGACTAACAGTATGTATAGTCGACTTATCCCTAGCCCTAGTCGACTAATTGGAATTCTTGGAAGTATGTAACTCTCTGTTTCTATGATTAGTCGACTTGCCATCCTACCTAGTCGACTAATACCCTTTATAGTCGACTTACCCTAACTTGTTAGTCGACTAACCCTTCCCTAGTCAACTTGCATTTGACCCCTAGTCGACTAACCTCAGGCTGACTACTGGGTATAGTTACCTTATGGATTGTAGACCTTACCCATGAGTTATGTAATGGATATAGATGGATGTCTATGATTTCTAGAGATGGATGTTGGTGGTAATGACTTGACCTAATAGATCTTATATGCATGGATTAGAAATGTTGCCAAGTGTTGTGATCTGATGTTCGACCTTAATAGAAATGTGAACTCTTGAGGAGTTGGGATTCAGAGTTGTATGTTAGAGTGAGGGGATTAGTGCTGATATTGATATATGTTGGAATGATGATTATTATATCAGATTACTTGATTTGTATTGATACTTGTTGATCAAGTAACTATTGGAATCATGAGTTGGTTGTAATGACTTTGGATTGATCTGGACTTATGTTATTTACATGGAATGATGATCAGTAATTAAACCTGACTTTATTAGTTGAGTATTTGAGGACATATCAGATATGACTGAATTAGTTGGGTTGTAATCTAGATTGATCTTGAGTTAGAGGTTATCCAGAATTTATATTCTTTATATTGGAGCCTGATTTGTGTTAAGATGAGATTGACGTAGTTGGTTTATAATTGTGACCATTTGGGATTTGTTTAGATGATATGTTATTGATGTTGAGTACCAAGAATAGATATTCTAGACCACATGTTGTTTGAGGATGTTTCATCTGTAGTTATGATTATGGAGTATGTTGACTTGTTGATATTGAGGACATACTATGTGCTTCATGTATAGATATTGATTACATCAGTTAATAGAGATTGAGTTATTATGATGGTTATCATATTCTGTGTTCAGAGCTTATGAGACGGTTGGTTGATAGGTTAGTTGCTATTGTGATTTAGTGCAGATGGATGTGAGATATTGACCAGTTCTAAATTAGACTGTCCATTGAGCAATATCTGGATTCGTTTTTGTATAAATCCATGTTATTGAAAGTTACTGGGAAAAAATTGTTTGACCGTAACACCCTGTACAGTCCCATTGTTCATCGTATACACGGTTACTGTTACTGTTCACTGTTATTGATATTGTTCACCGTGTATATGTTTACTGACTGTTACTGTACTGTTATCGTTACTGTTACCGCATTGTCCCAGTGTTATAAGTAACATGAATATTGATTGTTTTTACTGAATAAATAATAAAGTAATTGAACAACTTACACAGGGATTGGGGAAATTGATGGAGGAGACAGCGTCTGTATTTTGGGTGGACCTAGGATACAGGTTGCGCAGCCGACTGAGGGTTTCACTGCAGAGTTCCTGGGGGATGTCTGGCATCCCATCTGTACTGTTACTAGGGGTGCCACCGGATACGGATTATCCGCGGATATCCGCATCCGAATCCGCCTCTAATCCGGATACGGATATCATTTTTTCACATCCGTCAATATTCGTATCCGTATCCGTATCCAAAAGGTAGGTGCGGATACGGATATGGTAAAAGTAATATCTTATTCGTATCCGATCCGATATCCGAATGTTGCGTGCTTCATAATGATATCGGTATGGAGAAGACTATTCTTCAATGGAATAAGGTATTAAATTTTGATATTTTGAGTTGGTGAAAAAGTAATAGTGAAAAGTATTCGATTCTTTCAAGAACACCACATGATATTTTGAATATTTCGACATAACCATGTCATCCGAATCGGCATTTTGCACCGGAGGACGTGTAATCTATTGTTATAGAAGCCAAATGACAATGAATACGATGAATATATTGATATGTACACAATAATATCATACTATGTTTCACATTTAATATTGTAGTAGATGAGATAAAAAGTAATATAAGTATTTCTGTTTAATTTATCTTTAGCCATATCCATTTTTAACATATCCGATTAGTATCCGCATCCGATCCGCTAATATCCGATTTATATCTGATATCCGATTTTGGCGGATACGGATATCATTTTTCCACATCCGCCAATATCCGTATCCGTATCCGTATCCGAAGGTTGGGTGCGGATATGGATATGGTAGAGGTAATATCCGATCCGTATCCGATCCGATGGCACCCCTAACTGTTACTGTTCCACTGTTTTCACAGTGAGATTACTGTTACTGTTACTGAGTACCTAGCGGTACGGCCTGATTCAGCGCCAAGAAACTGAGGTCGTGGTCCCGGATATGTACGGGACCCACCTAAAACATGGATAATGTCTCCAACCAATCAGTTTCAATAACTTAGGACCCTGATTGACACATGTAGTAGGCGTAGTATGAGATGCGTCTATTACAGGTGGCAATTGGTGTTCGCTGACATAATAAATAATAATGAACTGTTAATGTATTGTGACTGACATTAATCACCTGACTGTACATTTATATCACTGTGATAGACATATAACTATAACCGTGACCGGATTGTATAACAACTAGTGACATGCTAGGTTACACACCATAATGTCAGTTGTTGTTTACAGTTATGTTAGTTGCCTTGTTCTACATACATGTTGTTATTCAATGATTATCATGTTATATAGTGCTTTCAGTTATCTGTTTTTATTATGTATGCACTGTTTATCTGCACGAGCTTTTCCCTTTTACACACACACTCACCATGGTCGCGTTCTGACGACCCTGAATTTGCACGTCCAGATATTGGACGATTGTTTTATTGTGCAGGTGTCCGTTGAGACCGTCTATAATGCGAGGAGCTGGACTCTCTCTCTCTCTCTCTCTTTGATTCTGGTACTTTTGCATTTTCCTTTTCTGCTATTATTCCTTGATTCTTGTATATCACATTTAGCCTGTCATTCTATTCCTTATTTCATTTTAGATCCTGTGTAGTCTTATATGTATTATTGCAGTGACCTATGATTATGTCCTGATTTATAGCTTGTTCAGGTTAAATTAGGCTTAGCGTATATACGTGGGGTATTTTTCTTGCGTATATACGTCGCCGACCTTCGTCGCGACTCCATTCCCGCGTATTTTGGGAAGCGGGGCGTGACATGAACACTTTGTCTTATGTGTTTGTATCACCAACCGTGTAGCCTGTTTCTTCACCTCTCAATCCTGTTCATTGTTATTCGCCTTTAGATGGATTTGTTCTAACACCAATTTGCTATTTGTACATGGGGTCACACATCTCATATAGGAAACATCACTAGCTTAGTGGATTATCCCTTGAGAGATGCAGATCCCGAACTTCATGCACTTATTGAGAAGGAAAAGCAGCACAGTTTAACTGCTTAGAAGTCGTTGCTTCTGAAAATTTCACGTCCCTGGCTGTGATGGAAGCATCTGGTTCATGTCTGACAAATAAATATTCTGAAGGATTGTCTGGTAAAAGGTAAACTTTTTACAATTATACTTATGGTGATACAAAAGTTTGCATATGATCTTTTATCTCCTTGCCGAATCTGGTTATGTTTACTTTCTTTTTAATATGATTTAGATATTATGGATGGAACGAGTTCATTGACCAAGTTGAGACCCTCTGTCAGAAAAGAGCTCTGCAGGCATTCCACCTAGATGAAACTAAGTGGGGTGTAAATGTTCAGCCACTATCTGGCTCTCCTGGTAATTTTGAAGTTTACACTGCTCTCCTCAACCCTCATGATCGAATAATGGTAACTCAACACTGTTTCTTCTTCTCATCATTAGATTTTTTTTTTCCTCCTCCTTTTGTTGTTCCCTCTACAGCCATACAAACTGCATGGCCTTTATCTATGGATGTAATTGATGTAGGGCCTTGATCTACCTCATGGAGGCCACCTGTCTCATGGTTTTATGACACCTAAAAGGAGAGTGTCAGGCACATCCATATTTTTTGAGTCCATGCCTTATCGGCTTGATGAATCTACGGATATATATTTCTTTATTTTTATGACGAGTGTTTTGCTATCCATTAAGTACACACATTTACTTATTTCTTTTCTGGTTAAGCTTTTTCATTCTTTTGCAATCAGGCTATGTGGATTACGAAATGCTTGAGAAAACAGCTGTTCTTTTCCGACCAAAACTGATAATTGCTGGTGCAAGTGCATATCCTAGGGAATTTGATTATCCTTGTATGAGAAAGGTGTGTTCTAGTCTCCTGCATGCAACTGAAAATTTTATTGCCATGTGTTTCATGATGCCTATCAGTATCAGGTTTCCGTCGCTAACCTGACACAAGTTACTAGACAGCGGATGCTGTTGGTGCATTCCTTATGATGGACATGGCGCACATCAGTGGACTTGTAGCTGCTACAGTTGTTACTGATCCCTTTGAATATTGTGATGTGGTTGCTACTACCACACACATGGTATGAAGAAAATATTCTTCAAAAATATTTCATATTTTATTTTATACAAGCAGTTACATCGTATGGATTGTCAACTTCAAAATTTGTCGTGGGTTGTCGTTTAAATTTCTGATAGCTGTAAATAGAAAGATTTTTTGCCTGCATTGATTTCTTAGCTGAAATGTTTGATTTGCCAAAATAAGCTTTAGAATTAGTGAACTTACTCTAAGCCTTGCAACATTGGACTTATTCTATTATTTGAAGATCATCTATTGGAAGTTGAAACAGATTACACTAACATGAACTTTGTACATTACCTGTTTCAGTTGGAGCCTTGCACTAATTATTCCAATTAGTACATATGGACTTAATGAGTGAATTTTTGTCTCAAATTTTATGTTGAGCAGACGAAAATACTACTTCTCTAAGTTATGAGCATCTACCTTGCATCACAAGAGAGAAACGGCTATTGTAGAAACGGCCAAATTACAATAGAATTTGGTCAGTCACTTATTATGATCACTGTAAATATTTTTTTTTTAAAGGCCAGTCAATACTCATCCGAAGAGCGCAAGGATTTTTCTTGAAGCTTTCCTTCTTGATGACTGTATGTACCCAACCTACATCACAACTCAAAAGGAAAAGGAGAAAAGTCTATAAAGCTTCACATCTTAAGTGTTCATATATGCTTCAATATTTTTAAAACCAGATCCTATAGCCACATATTGTCATACTAACCATATTCAGCAACTACCACTGTTCTCTGAATAAGTCTCAATGTTTTTATTTTCCTTTCAGTAAGTTTCAGATTTGAACTAATGTATATACTCTGGTACTTATGCATGATTGTATTTAGAGTCTGGATAGAATTGTCACCTAGATCCATTTGTACTTATGCATGATTGAACTTAGGTCTGGATAGAATTGTATCCTAAACCTCGCCAGTGCTGCGGTATTGTCCAATTCTTTCACTACATTTCCCATACTAGGATAAAGGAGGAAGGTTGCATTAGGTACCCGGCGGCCAGCGTAAAACATAGTTGGATCTATATTTCATGTAGCCGAACACAAATTTGGGGTCAGCTTTTTTGTTGTTGTATAGAATTGTCACATACACCCAACTTTGTCTTCAATTTTAACATGTTTTAACTTTTTAGTTGATGTTACCAGTAATATTCTTCTACCCTTAGGTATGAACTAGAGTGATGAGGACATCACCAGCTGCTAGTTGTTTTCTTATGTCTTAATTTATTTTGTGTAGTTGTCTTTTTTTATGTGGGTGTTTAGTACCACATCAGTTATCCCCTAAAAAGCTCTTTTGTAAAAGCCTATAAATAGGCATAATATTTCTTTTATTAGCAAACAATGATTAAATAAAAACTTTTTTCAGTTAAATTTCTTGAGTGTTGAGTTCTTGAGATTGGGGCGTGAAGCCGGTGGTGCAAGAGGTGTGAAGCTAGTGGTGCAAGGGATGCGAAGGCCAAATTTATCTGGTTTTTTTTCTTAAACCCTAATTCCTCTTTTTTTTAAATCCTAGTTTTTCTTTTTTCTTTGAATTGAAAGTATTTGTGATCTTGTATTACATTAGTTTGATATCAAAAGTTTGGTCTCAATCCCCTTTCAAATTTTCTTTCCCCTCCAAAGTAACCAAGGATTTTCAAAACCCTAGATCTATTAAAAAAAGAAAAGAAAAAACGAAAAGAAAAGAAAAAAGAAAATACACTGTAGCCACAAAAAATCCCTTAAAATCCCTCGAAAATCCAAAAAAAAAAAAATCAAAACCTATGTACATCTTTTTCCTCCTCTCTCCTCTGCAACTCCCAAAAACCCAACTCCCAGGTCCGTAGAACATCATCTGATCCGTAGAAGTTCTACTGTTCACAAACCCAACTCCCAAACTCCCCAACCGTCGACTTCGTCCTCACCATCAATCAATACTACCCATCTCCTTCACCATCATCCTCCATCGATAGACCCATCGCCATCTGCCATCGCATCCAACCGCCACTGATCGTCGCTGATCACCAATTTTCCCCTCCCTCCGCCACCCACTCCATCACTCACCACCACCAGCAATCTCCATCAAAACTCATCAAAACCCAATCCTCATCATCTCCACCAACATCAACCTCTTCATCATCAACACATCCAACAGCGTTCGCACCCCCCTCGCGCCGACTGGCTTAAAGCGCCATCATCCCCACAATAGCGCCATCCTCCTCCCATCCGCTTCTGCAGCCCCTCTTCGGCGACAACACTCCCATGTCTCCCTCCTCTTGGCGTCGAGCAATGTCCCCCTCTTGTCGTAAGATCCAACTTCAACACTGACTCTGCCGCAGCTCAGGCCCTGATGACCTCTCCTATGAGCTCCATCACCATCCTCGCCCACGAGCTCTGACGCCGATCTCGCTGGAGCTGCGCCATCGTCGGGTCCCCATCGCCGCCGCCACCAGAGAAAGAACCTTGTGTCAACTGCCACGAGCCTTAACTCGATCAGGTGGAAGAGAGTGAATTGGGTGGATTTTATTTGATTTATAGGGTTTATTGGGTTTGGTTTTAAACCTGACCCGAATTCAGTTAAGTTAGATTGTTGCGTTGAGTGGTCAAACCCGCTAAGACCCGACCCGTTGCAACTCAGAACCAACCCGTACGCACTCAGACCTGAGCCAACTCAATGAGTCAACTCGACAGTCAACTTGCTAAGTCGACTGAGCCAACTCAGTCTAGTAGCAGCGCGCAACAGTCCAGAGGTTGTTTCTCGCCCGTTTAGAGTCCATTTCGAGTTTTGTTCGAAGCGTTGGGTTCATGACTGAGTCCCGAAGCCATTGAAGAGAATTCATAGCACTCGAGCAACAGATCCGACCTCAGCGAGTCCGTATTTGGTGTCGGTACTGTCCGTGCAATAGAAAATCAGCATTTCCGACTACATTTTCAACTTGATTTGAGTTCGGTTTCAGCCACTGTGATTTATGGATAACCTCTGATCTTTGTGCACTGAATTTATTCATAGACTTTTACTTTTGTGGCTAGTGTTTTAAATGTCGGATATCAGGAAAATGTCGGATGTCGGATTTCAGATTTCAGAGATATTTCGGGGCCATTTAGTAAATTTCGGATGTCATGACGGATAACAAATATATATCCTAGATGTCTTAAATAATATAATTTAAAAATTCTTATCAAGGTAATACATACACAATTTATGCAAAACTACATAACTATGTTTAGGATATGTATAATTAACTTAAACATTTTACATATATTCACTAATCTATTGTTAAAATTTCTCAATTGCTCTAACTTTTAAGACCAATGGTTTTTCCCAAAATGTCGGCCGACATTTCGGGAAAATATCGGCCGACATATCGGATTTTTTCCGAAATGTCAGCCGACATTTTCTAAAGCGCCATTTCAAATGCGGGTGGGGATGTCGTGGCGGTGAGGGCTTAAAAACGAAATGTCGGCCGACATTTCGAAAATGTCGGGCGACATTTAAAGCACTGTTTGTGGCAAATATATTTATACTGATGGTGATGAGAACGAGGTTGAAAGGGACATGTATGCAGGTCTCCCGTATTTTTAGAGTTTTAGTGATCATGATGTGTATGAAAAATGGGAAATCAACTTGAAATTTCTTCAAAAATTTCTCCTTGACACCTGCGCGAAGTGCCACTATGACCAAATGAAGCTGGCTGGAGAAGCTTATTGGTGATGGGAAGACAGTCATATCGACTGTCGAGATTGACTTGTCTTACAAGAGTTTCTTCATACTCAATATGTTTCACACCTCGAGGGGTCACAATTTAGAGATCTGACTGAATATAAGGAGATTCTTACTGGCATGGTGAAGATGCTAGAAAGTAAAGTGGTAGAGATTGCTGAAGATTCAGAACCAGTGCCAGAAGTTTATGATAAGCCAGAGCCAGGGCCAGAAAATTGTCTGAAGTTGTAAAAATGTGCTATTAAATTGTGGCACATTCAGAATTGCCCTACTTGTATCCAAAGAGTGACCAGGAACTGCAATTTAAACATGTGTCCAACACAGAAATGGCTTCATCCTATGAACATCCGTGATACCCAGAGGCCATTGGTCAGTCAAGATGGATGGTAGTAGGAAAGGAGGCATAGCCAATCAAGACAACAAGAAAAAGAAAAAGAGCGACGATTTGAACTTCACTTAAAAGAGTAGTGAGTCAGGATAGATGTGTGGGAGAGATCAGTGTTTGGTTACTGGTTAGAGCATCCTCAATGAGGGGCTTTATTTTTGAGCAAAATAGAGTCCCCTCCATAAAAAAAAATAGAGACCCAAAGAGCGTCACCAATGGTAAAAATAGAGACCCGTGATCGTTTGAAAAAAATTGATTGTTGGCACGGTCAATTTAAAAAAAAATTAAAAAGCTGCTTGCGGGACCCACCTGCGCTCTCTCGCACAGGCATCCACGCGCTTTTGATTTTTTTATTTAGTTTTTCTCTCTTCACGGAGGCATTCACGTGACACATCCACACAATTTTATTTCACGCGGTTTCTCATGCGAGACCCACATTCATGGGGATGCATCTTTTGCAACACATCTGTCGCAAAAGTTAGAGCCCCCAGGCTAAGACCCCACATTGTAGATGCTACATTATCTTTAGACTGCATTTTATACAGCTTCACGGTAGATACATCCTCCAATTGAGGATGCTCTTCGAGTGAAGAGTGAACAGAAAGAATGATAGGAGTATGATTTTCAAAAGAGGTCTGGCGGGTAAGTTTGATGTGGGATCTCTTGCCTTGGCATTGGCTGATTTAAAAAAAAAATCTGGGTCCCTTGGATACTATCTTTAAAAGGAAAATTTTCAAAATTTCTGCCACATCAATCCAGTTTTTTCATATGAAAGTTTATAATCTAATTCCAAATAATACCAATTAGCTTAGCTCTTTCTCCCTTGTTTGACCCAGGAAGGCATCCATTTGAAATAAATGATCAGCATGTAGTGGTCGAAGATTTCCTGATTACTTTGGAAACCAATGCTATTTTCATCTGATGGTTGATGCTAAATCATATCGAAATGCAGGCGCAAGTGCCATAATAACTAGTTGTCCAGGTTGACACTTCACCAAACGTAACACACAAAATAACCTCGGTTGTGCGTGCAGATTGAATATTCTTAAAGAACTCTTATTGCATATTTATTTCTGTTACCTTGCCTATATCTCCTTGGCTTCGTAAATTTACAGAATGCTTATTGTAGGGGATTGACGGGCTCGTGTTGAGAAAATTCTGGACATCAGTTCTATCACACTGAACAAGAACTCCGTGCCAGGTGAGAGCTCACGCCTGGGCATGCATCCTCGTAGTCACCCGATTCAGTTGTCTGCATTTAGTCTAACTTGACTCGTTACTTTGTTATGAATCTATTGTGAAGGTGATAAAAGCGCCCTAGTCCCAGGGGGAATCCGCACTGGGACTCCAGCCATGACTACTAGAGGACTGAAGGAGACTGGTTTCAGAATGGTTGCGGAGTTCATTCACGATGGGGTGCAGATTGCGCTTACAGCCAAGCTCGCGCTCCAGGAACAAAACTCAAGGACTTCATGGACTTCGTAGTCTCTCCAGATTTCTCTCTGAAGCCGACCACATCAGAACTCAGAAGGCTGGTTGAAGCCCTCACACAACAATTTCCCATTCCAGGTGTGTAGGAATAAAAACTCTTTAAGAGTTCAAAGAATTCGGCACTGCATGCTAGTGTTTAACTGCAACCCTAGCATCATCATTATGGGAAACATAAATGCTTGATCATGTAACCCATGTGGTGATAGTCTAAACCTAAAAGGGTTTTCTATGTGACAAAATTTTGAAACACTGCGCAAAATGAAGTTCATCAACAATTATATTTTCGCGAGAGTTGTACTGTTTTGTTCTTGTGCTTCTTGTTGCTGATGCTTGGCTCAATGGTAAGAGAAGTTTCAAACTAAAATTGCAGAAGCATACTATTGTGGTTTTTGTTACAGCACATTAAACAATAATTCTCTCTTTAGATAGTTCTTTCTGCCTTCACGCCCCCACCCCACCCCCCCCCCCCCCCCCCCCCCCCCCCCCCCTCCCCTCTCTCTCTCAAGTGTACGCTCTAATTGTTGCCAAAATTAATAAAATGAGTATATACAATCCAACTTAATTTTATTTGTAACAAGTTGTTACTTGTTAGTTACCAATTTTTATTATTTTTATCTAAACATCCACTTTTTCCCCTCAAGGCTGTAGCATTAAGTAAGATTTAGAATTTTCCACAACTTAATTTCCCACTATTACTACTGAACTAGGCTTTGGTGTCAACACAACCTTATTACGCATAAACTAGTTCTTTTGGGAAAGAACGAAAGGAAAAGAAGAAAAGAAATTTCATTACATCATAGTTAGCAGGAACGGATACTGCCACAACAAAAAATGATGAAGGCACCCACAAAATATTTATAAGTTACTATTTTTTTTTTTTGGGATAAAACTATCCTCGTGAAAAAGTCTAAAAATACCCATCTCTCTTTTTCCTTCTCTTTCTTCTTTTCCGACGAACAGTGACGAGCCCGTACTGGCGCTCCCTCCCTCCCCTGGGATGTGGCCGTCCAGTCAATCCGGGTGTGGGGTTGCGGTGTGTTGGCGGGGAGGGGGGATGTAGTTCGGGGTGGGGAAGTGCAGCGGGAGGTCAGAGGTGGTTCGCGCATGCGGGCCTGTTTGGTTAAGGGTGGAAGTGAGGAAGTGAGGAACTGAGGAAGTGGTAATAATTCCTTTTGGAACTTAAGAATTGGTTAGTAAGTTTTCCGGTGTTTGGATATTGTTGGGAAATGTGGTTTGGTAAATGTTTTGTCTTTTCCGGTGTTTGGATGGTAATGTGAAAGTGAAAGTGGAAAAGTTGACCACAAAGTTGACCGTAAAAAATATTAAAATAAAAATTAATAAGAAAAATAAAAAATGGACTGTAATTAGAATACAAGTAAGATTTACATGATCAAAAAATTAACTGTTTTGTGCTTCAACTTATTACAAATGAGATTTACATAACCACAAAATTAACTGTAACACTCTGGAAGTGAGGAAATGATTGTGTAAAAGAGAAAGGAGAAAAAGAAAAGGAGTTTTCTTATTTTCTTTTTCCGGTGTTTGGATAGATAAGGAACTGAGCAATTATACTTCCCTATTTCCTTACTTCCGTCCACTTCCTTGCAACCAAACAGCCTCGCAGAGGGGTGAGAGAAAGAGAAGAAGGAGAAGAAAGGTATTTATGACATTTTTATATTTTGGGGGTGCTTTTATCAAACTAATAGGTGGTAGGATTTGATGGGTGCTTTTATCACTTCTGTGGGTGACAATATTCGTTCTCACAGTTAGCACAATGAGTCGTCAACTATGAACGGGCATGATTCTATGTGACGATCCAAATCCACTAACAAATTACAAATTTGAAATCTAAAAAGGATTTATTTTTTGGATTATACTTTAATTCAAATAGCTGAAATTAGACTAGATTCGAGTTAGATTATCAGATAACGGAGCTCCAATATCACTCACTCCTATTATGTTATTTACAAGTATTTACTAGCTCTGGGTAGAACAGTAATTGCACGTAAGAAGAGGAAGACTAATTCGGCCTTAAATTAATAAAAAAGAAAAGAAAAGAACAGAAAACTAATATGACACGTGTCCACCGCTGGAGCCCCTCCCTGCAATAAAATCCTTGGCGGCCCCCTCCCTCATCAACACACAATTAACCAATCAATGGAGGACCTCCCCGCTTCTCTCCTCATCGATATCCTCTCACGCCTCCCCGATTCCGGCGACCTCGCCGCCGCCCGCCTCGCCTGCCGGACCCTCCGCTCCCTCTCCCTCTCCGTCTCCACCGTCGCCCTCCTCTGCTCCCACCGCCGCTTCCTCCGCTCCCGCGACCCCGCCACCCGATCCCTCACCCTCCCCTTCAAGACCCTCGTCCTCAACAACCTCTCCCTCCTCTCCCCACCCTCACCGACCTCTCCATCGGCATCGAGAAGCCCTTCGCCGCCTCGGAAGACGACCCGGCGGCGCCGGCCCAGGACGACGAGGAGCTCGATGAGTCCGACGACCTGCACCTCACGGCGGCGGATTTCGTGGCAAGGTCGGTGGCGATCGCTGGGGAGAGGCTGAGGCGGATCGAGATCTCGGACTATTGGATCCAGTCCTGCTGGCGGCGGTCCGAGGCGCTGGCGATCATCTCTGATGGCTGTGAGTTCTTCTCTCGACCTTTGCTCTTGATTCGGAAGGATCTTTAGGGGAAAAAGACGTTCTTTTTTGTAAATCGATGGGATTAATTCTTGAAATATTTTGATGAAAGGGCAATAAAGGAAGGAAATTTTGATAGAAAGATTCTTCTTTTGGCTACGCAGCTAAGTAATTTTCATAGGTTGACCTATTAAAATTTAAAGCCTTCTGATTCACACCTTGGATTGAACAATTACATTTATGTTGTGAAGGCAAGATTACTAGATTGCCAATTGCATGATGTGTGTGACTTATGTCAGCATTGGGATGCCCACTAATTTACTTGAAATATTTTTGTTTCTTTGTTTGAGCATTCTCCCTTTTTATAGAACAGTCAGCTTCTCCAAAAAAAAGAAGAAGAAGATAAAATTAACAGGTCTCTTGCAAGGGGAAAAAAATGAAAATTCAGAGGAAAATCGACATTAATGATTTAATTGATGTCAACGTACAACTAAGGTTTGTAAGATATCTTGACAATGGAAGTAAATCTGATGGTTGGTATAGGAGGAGCTGGATCAAAATATTAGAATAAGGAAGTCCCCTAATTAGCTATGATCTTTATCCCATAGTCACTTGGAAGTGAAATATACTCGTAGTATAATTTATTTAACATTTAAAAACTTGATTAATTGATTGTTTGGAACTATTATCTAGTTTTTTTTATATTTCAATGTTTGACATGCGGGGCACTGTATGTTTTGAGGTTGTTAAAAGGGAACTCATAATATCAGTTGTTTACCTTCTTCAACATTAGGGCTGTTTGGATTCAAGGAATCCGAGAGAAGTGAGGAAGTGGGGAAGTATAATTACTCATTTCCCTATCTATCCAAACACCGGAAAAGGAAAATAAGAAAACCCCCTTTCCCTTTTCATCTCTCTTTTACACAACCATTTTCTCACTTCCAGAGTGCTACAGTTAATTTTGTGGTCATGTAAATCTCATTTATAATAAATTATAGCATAAAACAATTAATTTTTTGGTCATGTAAATCTCACTTGCATTCTAATTACAATCTATTTTTTATTTTTCTTAATTAATTTTATTTTAATATTATTTTGCGGTCAACTTTGTGGTCAACTTTTCCATTTCCACTTTTCATTACCATCCAAACACCGGAAACGACAAAACATTTTCCAAACCACACTTCCCAACAACCATCCAAACACCAGAAAACTTACTACTCATTTCCCTTTTTCCTAAAGGAAATAAATCTTACTTTCTACTTCCTCACTTCACACCAATTCCTTAAATCCAAACAGACCCATTGGTGCTTTCATATGAAAAAAAATGTTAAAGTATTGATCATCTCAAGTAAAGGTCCAAATTGTTTTGTTAAACTACAGAAGGATTGGTTATATTTTTGTGCTTAAACATTTGCATATATAAACTATAACTTGCACAAGGAATACTCAAAAAAAAAAAAAAACAATCAACTCCACTAGAGAGCAAATGGTTAGATTTAGTGCCTTTTCAGGATCTTATGGGAATAGTCTAATAACATAGGCTAAATTAAGGATATCTTTAAGATCAATAGTTGTAAAGTTGGTTGTATAAAAACTATGGAGTAATTGGTTATATTTTGTGCTTATACAGTTGTATAGACATAAATAATTATAGCTCTAATGCCATATCAGATTATTGGAAGGTCTTCATGGCATGCACTTTCGGACAATTGGCACCCATGCCATGTCCAAGATACTTAGTGTAATATAGGCATGAGGAGCGAGTAATATACAATCTTGGGGAAAGGACTGATTTGAGCAAGCGGAATAGTTTGGTCACACAGATTTAAAAATTTAGGATATTTCTGAGATAAATATTTGAAGAGAATGTGAGTTAGTAGACTAGGAATATGTTGAAAGGATGACTGTATTTGGGATTATTGGGAATCAGGGACTGTAGTAGTTTAAAAAAAAGCAATTTACTGTCAGATTTGATATTAGTCAGCAAAATCTGTATTTGATGCGTGTTGTTCTCATCTCTTACCTTACCCAGATTAAGCCTAAGTTAGAATGTCAAATTGCGCATTAACCCATCTCTAATCCACCACCTCCTCTTTTTTTTTTTTTTACTATGTGGACCAAATCTATCTTGTTTTCTTTGCACTTCTCATCAGACCCCAATTATTCTTCTTTACTTTCTTACTCTTCCAAGGAAATATTACAACCCTCACTTCTTGAGAATGTATGTCTAGCCGCATATTCTAACTAATTACAACATTCCTAATTCAAAATAAATGGTGTGATTATCTTGATGATAGCGATCTTGGTGTTATACAGTACCTTCTAAAACAAATTGTTCTTCTAAACAGGTGTACAATTTGTGCATTTTTTTCTAACTTTCTCAAGCTCACAAAAGATTTATCATCAGTTTAAAGATAACTTCCTTTAAACATCTGTCGTGTTATTCTATGTTTGGAAATTTATTTCCTTTCATGGAATGTGTGATAGGGGGAACATCTCCCTGTATTTCACTTGCAAGTTCCACTGGCTAAAAGGACTCGTTATCATATCCCGTCTGATTGATATTGATCTTTGACATATATAGATAAAAGAGAACACATCCTGTAAATGGAATCCAACTTCAAGTCTTCAACTTTAGTTGGCATATCTGAGGTTTTGAAAATTGATTTGTCCTTTGTCAAATACAACTAATTAAAAGTAATTACTAATTTACCAATGTTAGGAAGAATTGTGCTTTGAATGTAAAGGTAAAAGACGTGGTCAAGTTGAAAGAGTCTTTTTGGACATAATACTTTTATCTCCATCAACTAAAACTGTTGAAGAGACTTCTGATCTTCCTTAAGGAGAAGAAAGAGGACGAGGAGAGTTTGGTTGTCTTTTTTGGATTGTTGTTGGTTGTTTTTGGTGGAAGGAGGAAGACAGGGATAATTGGGTTCATACCTCTTCCGCAGAACACATAACACATCTAGTCATGGCTTGTAAATAGAGGGGCTGATAATGAGTTAGCCCTACATTGTGGAGACCTTACATAAAAATATGTATTTCTGGGGGATTAATATCAAAAAATATTTGTTCAGGATATTTATTAAAAATCTGAAAAATAAAGGGAATAATGAAATGCTAAAGACTCTGGAGAAACATCCCTTTTCTTTTTTATTACCTAGTGATGCCCCCATAATTGATTCGATGAGATCAAGATCAACCAATTGTGTAATCATCTTTCATGGTAAGAAGAAATCAATCAAATATTACTACATACAACCAGAACCATGATTATGTTCCCGAATAATTAGTCATTAGATTTTTTAAAATGATTTTGTCCAGTCTTATAAAAGGTGGAAATAGAAGCAAGGTGGCTTGGTGGATGCCAAATGCTTAGTAGCCTTTGTGCCAACTAGACACCAGAAGAGAAATTGGAGAAGAAAAAAGACAAAGAAATTAAGATAACTGTGGAAAAAGTGGGTCCAATCATCACACTGTTGGTTAATGCCCTCAGTTTGCTTCCCTAGTCTGTGGGGGTAAAAGTGAGAGAGTAAATAAGTCCAGGTATAATGATAACCCATTTGAATATGAGGCAGCGCTTTTGACTTGTTTTGGTTAAGACAAATCACAGAATTGCTCTAGTCAGGTCTGTTGCACAAAAGTATAACTGTTGTTTAAACTTTTTCTCCCTTTTCCTTGGAGATATGCTAATTGATAACCATTCGTAGAGACCAGTAACACGGAGAGCTTCCACAAGAGAAGATTAAATAGATCATGCATTAATGTTTCCTTTTTTTCTTCTCATCTTTCCTTCTCATTTGCTCCTTTCTACTCATGCCCCCCTAATCTAGGGGTCTCGGCCTTGGGCAATGTGCAAAGCAGCAACGGTCCTTTACGGGACAAGATGAATACAGACTCCTGTTCTTATTGGAACTTTCTCCAGTCTTTACTCATATTTGTTGTCTTGATAATTTATCTTAACCCAAGTTAGTTTAAGTTCTATTTGTTGGCCGAGGGAAATATACCCAAAACAAAGAACATTCTCACATAAGGTAATATTTGATCTCTTATTTTCTTCTTTAACCACCTCACATGAACCTATTTAGCACGTACATTTTTATCATGAAGCTCCACTCGTGTTTGACAAATCACACATGTCAGACATCCACTTCTTAGATGCTCTTCGGACACATAGTATACACTTTTCAAACATGTTCACGAGTATATAATTCTTTTTTTCTAAATTTAAAACACTTGTTGAACACTTTTTGGACACATATCTTGCATTTCTCATGCATTTCTCTGTTCACATGTCAAAACTATGTACTAAGTATTGTCAACATATTGACTAGTATAAAACTATGATAAGTTTAGATATTGTTTGATATAAAAAATGAGATATATAGAGCTACTCTGGAGAAAGTTAAGAGCCCAGACCAATTGTTTTGCAAAGTCATAAAATTGTACTATGTTGGCTTATTGTATATATATAAGAATAGTATGTTATTAAATTATTAGAAATATGTGTCTACACTTTTGGATGCACAGGCATGTCGATGTATGATAAGCATACATATGCATGCATGCAGCATGCAGGTATTCTCTCTTTATTATTTATGCATATTCTAGTGTTATATTGTTGTCTCTGTGTCTTACTTAATTACTGTCCTCTGTCTTTGTTCTATCGCGTCAGTTTCCATGCTTCTAGCATGCCACGATGCTATAAAGACATCATTTCCAATAGACTCTTTTAAGAACCCCTTAGGGAATTGACACATCATAAAGGAAACAATGTTTCATAAAGTACTTTATCAGGTAGCTTAAACTACCTCTGATTAACAGATTTTCACTAAGCACCCTACAGAATATCCAGTTCTCACAAATGCTAGCTTCGTCTGGTGCTCTTTTTTCTAACCGTGCACTAGACAAAGTCGCAAAGCTCTATTATATTATAATCTCACACCACAAAAAAGATTCTTTATTATTTATTTTTTGACATCTAGTATTGTATTCTTGTTGTCTTATGTAAAACTTCTCTTATTGTCACTAGTAAGACGCTAGTAAGACTTATTGTCATAGAGACATGTCCACATGTGATACCTCGGAAGTATATCTCCTTTTCGTCCATTTGCTTTGATTTCCTTAGACATATCTTATCTCCATTCTTTTTTTTAATAGACAATCTAAAGATAGGTGATCATGCCATCATTATTACCATGAAACTTCGCCTTTATCTCTGCTAAGGGCCTGTTAGGTTGCCTACAAGTGGTCGCAAGTGCAATTTGTAAGTGAAAAATCATTTCGCAGTTGTAAAAAAGTTTTACGAAAGTAAGTCTTCAAGTGTTTGGTTGGTAATGTGGAAAGTTAAGTTGGAAAATATATTGTCAAATATAGTGTTTCATACAAGTGTAAAGTAAAATGAGAATTCAATCTAATAGTAGAAAACATTAATCTAAAAAAAATAATCTAAAAAAAGATTAATCTAATAGTTTAATCTAATAAAAAAGATTAATTTTAATAAAAACTTTTTAATAATAAAAAACTTTAATCTAATAAGAAAGATTAATCTAATAAAAAAATTTATCTATTAAAAAAGATTAATCTTATAATAAAAACATTAATCTAATAAAAAACTTTAATCTAATAATAATTTTTTTAATCTAATAAAAAATAATCTAATAATATAAAAGATCAATCTAATAATTAAAAAAGATTAATCTGTAAAAGGATTAATCTAATAAAAAGACTAAGCAAATAATTAAAAATATTAAGTTAATAATTAAAAATATTAAAATAAAAATGTTACAAATGAGTTTGCAAGTGGGCTTTGCAAATAGGTCTGCAAGTGTGCTTTGCAAGTGGGTCTGCAAGTGGGCCATAAAATTAAATGGGTTTGCAAGTACAAGTGAGCGTGTAAATGAGCCACATAATTAACTATTTGGTCTTCCAGTGGGCTTTGCAATACAATTGCAAACAAACAAAGTAAAATCATTTTGTTGCAAGTGGGTTTTGTACTAGCAGCAAACCAAACAAGCCCTAATGTGTGTGTTTTGTTTCAAATTGCTATCCAAATCTTTAGCCCCCTTTACCCTCAGTTTGGTTCCAATTTCGCTTTTGCACTGGAGTTTTGTTTTTGGATTTCCTGTTTAAATTAACAAGGTTTTGTTTAAATATGAAGAAAATAAATTGTGCATGTATATTTGTGTGTTTTTCCACATATGATGGAGAAATTGTTAGCAAACTATTATTACTAAATTCTAAGAAATAAGTTGGATTTCTACGCATTTGAGATTGATGTGGCACATATAACACACAAGGAGTTGCATACAAATCTCTTGTCAAGAAGACAAATCTAGTTTGGTAGGTGGGTAAGACATGTCATATGTCATCGTTATTTAAGCATTTCTCAACAAATTGGAGTTAAGAAGATGGAGCACAGGCTCCACATGTATTCGACAGAATTTCACAAGTGGTTGTCACTTGACATCAATCCTTAAAGTACATAAAATGTTCATAGTGAATGGACTTGCTATAATCATCAAGGGCCAACTGCAAACCGCGGTTAGGAAGTCCTACGTCATCGGTCCTGTCGTATATCTCATCTTTCCTTGACTAAATAGAATCGAGAAGAAGAGACTTGAAAGGTTGAAGCTCTGAAATGAACAAGGTTCGTGGGCTGAAAATGGTGTTAGCCTGACTAAGCCAGTTTTAGACGACATGTCCTGGGAGCTGTTAGATTTTTACTCTTTGATTAATTTAAACCTATATTTTCTCCTTTGATTAATTTTGTCATGGTTCCATGTGAGTCATGTTAGCCCTGTGAGTTCAGGATATGGTAATCCATGTGAATCATGTAACCAATGGGTGCAGCATATGGACCAACAGATTGCCTACGTTGGGAGGTTAGGATGATCAGGTTTCTTGATCTGGCATGTACCTAGATCCTAGACAACATTTTATTATAGTTGGCTAGTCTGCTATTTTGATTGCTAATGATGGCTGAAACTTTGTGATGGTTATTTCTTCAGCCAAAGAATTTCTGACGTTTGGAGTGATCATCCATGGCAAAATATTTCTTTAAGCTTTTTTAGTTTCCTTTCTTAGTACTTTTTTCTCACTGGTCAACCTGCCATTGTGCAGTTTGATTGGGCTGCACAATGTTTTGAAGATCAGACGAATTCCATTTACTTTCACCAATGTTATGTATCAAAAATCATCTTTTCATGGTTTTATGTGATCTAGAAGCAGTTAGGTCTAGTCATGTTCATTTATCTGCTGTGCCATTTCCTGCTTCTATGATGTCTGTACACCTTTCCGAGAAGAGCATATTCAAAGAAGTCTCTGAGAAAAATAATATTTTCTCTGTGCAGGTGGCAACCTTCTTGATTTGGTGGTGAGAAATGCTTGGCTGTCTGTTGAGGGGCTGAAACCAATGCCTAAATTGACGACACTGACCCTTGAATTCATTCGACTCGATGATGAACACTTAAACAAGGTGAACGAGTGTTTTCCATGTCTCCAAGTTCTTAACTTGATTGGGGTTGGAGGGCTTAAGGAGCCTAAAATTCTTCTTCCACAGCTGAGGGTCTGTCACTGGACAGTATCAAATTTTCCACTCTCATTAGCTATCCATGCACCAAATTTGACAGAACTGAAGCTACAATGTGTTGAACCAAAGGTTCTTATCCTTGAGACCCCGTCACTGTCTCATCTTGATCTTAAGATTAGAAAGGCGGATAGGCTCACCATTGTCAGAAAACTCTCTGATCTGAAGTTTGTTAGCTTGGAGTCCTCATACCTACACAGCCTCACACAGTTGCTACACAGCAAATCAGTTGAAAAGTTGGAACTCGATGTGCCTCAATGTCTAGAGTCAGACGAGCTATTAGAGACTATCACCACTGTGGATCTTGTGAATGCCTTCCCCAATATTCATGAACTAACGCTGGGGCCTGGTGCATGGATTAAGCTAGAGAAGTCTTTCGGCTGCAATGGCATTGGCCCTAGGTGTGAGTGGAGGAATCTAAAGAGGTTAATGGTTCATCTGCCGCTGAATTATGACTTCACGTTTATATCATACATGCTGAACCTGTGCATCCCATTCAGCAAGGTGATGTTGCTTATTCATGGTGATGTTCCTACTGCTGCAAAGAACCATATCATCTCCAGGTGCAAAAGCAACTTCCCAAAGATCACATGGAGATGGGGAATGTGGAGAACATCCCGAAAATCTCTTGGATTTGTGAGGGTGATTGGCTTTTTTGATTTTAGTAAAATGTCATGTAATTGTGATGCAACCTGAATTGTTCTAGATTTATATGTTTGTAAACTTGGAAGAAACTTTCATGCTGTTGTGTATGCCAAAAAGTCTTCATTTGTGTGTAACAGTGGCATTTTATAAACACCATTTTGCCTTCCTATTATCTTTCATGATGATAAGAGAATTTTATAATCAACATTTTGCATTCTGAAACTCTCTACCTTAATTGATCAAATCAGACCCTCCATCTTGTATTCTCTCCTTTGAACTAGACCCTTTCCAGACTGAGTTTGCTAGAAGGTGAGGAAATGATTCTGTTGGTCTCTTTCATTTTGAGGTTTGGCGAGAGAGAGAGAGAGGCAAGCAAGGTTTGTTGTTTGAGTTTTTTTTGAGTTATTTTTTTGGCTTATTTACCCCGCAAAAAAAATCTTTTTTAAATTGAAAGATATCCCCCTACAATTACAGATTCAAATCTAGCATGTATGCCCTCAAAAAATTCCTTTTTTTATGTAAATCTTATGAATAGTTTAAGTTGCAATAAAAAATTTACGCATCTTGTAAAGAATAATAAAAAATAGAAGATACGTTTTTATTAGAACTTGGTAACTTATGTATCAACAATCAAACTTATCTTTAAAACATATTGTTTACTGAATTATTAGTATTTTGATACACTAGAGAATATATGTTTCTAAATAGTAGTATTTTTCAATAGATTTTTTGGTCTTTTTTTATTTGCTCATATCCTTATCGAGAAAATAGTATATTATTCATTATTAATATTTATTTATAAAAAGTTTATATGGAGTATTGCAAAAAAAAAAAAAATCAAATTTGGAAGCGTATATATGCAAAGGATATTTTTTTTCCCCAAATTGAACAAAATTATGACTATAATGATATCCCTGCAAACTCTTAAAAATAGAGATATATACATGCAAATAGAGATTTTTGAGGGCCCCGGCGGCGGCGGCGGCGGCGCAGACGCTAAAAAAAAAAGAGAAATAGAAATAAAAATGAGTGTAAGAAAACAATCAATTCCCTATTTGTCACTACTCTTCCAAATTCCCTGATTAACTCTTTTCTCTAATTAAGTATATTAGAAAACTAATCAATTTCTCATAGCTACCGAACAAATTTTTCTAATCAAATAGGAACTAATTATTTCTGAACTTTCCACTTATAACTAAAAATAATGTCAAATACATAAATAATCAATGTCTACAGGGGAACAAAGGGCTATAAAAATGTGATATAAATATCACTGAACTACCAGAGTTATGTATGTATTACTTATTTATTCTCATATATTTAGAAAATAAAGGGAATAACACAATGGAGTTATATAAGTTTACTTAACAACATTATGAAATAGTTGCTTATTGTAAATATATGAAGAAATTCAGAGCTAGAAGAAACACTTCGGGGTCACGCTTGCTCGCAGCTTGCTCGCAGCCTGCCCACTCACTCCCTCTGTCCCTCTCTCAGTCCCTCACTTCAACTAATTAAAGATGGTAGTTTTTTGAAAAGTAAAATTGAAAAGTAGTTTTGTGAAAAATTCACGATAGTTTGTGAAAGGGCAGCTTTAAAAAAATGCTCTTTTGAAATTTAATATCAAGAAAAAATCTCTCCAAAAATTTAATTATCAAAATCAATCTTTAACATGTCATCTCGGCGTTAAACAATTTCACCTCGTCGTCTGCGTGACACTGAACTTTTTGTGATGGTTAGCTTTTGGTCCGAATTTGATGAACTTAGACGTGAAATTGTACAATTTTGAGCTGAGTTTGGTGGACCCGAGTGCAAAATAAATTGTAACATGATACAGACATGGCTAATTTTTTGTTTAATTATTTAAAATTAATATTAAAATTAGTTAATAGAAGTGTTTGTGGTACAACGGTTAGAATAATTGCCTTCTAAGCAATAGACCCGGATTTGACTCTCAGCAAACATAATTTTATTTTATCATTTTTTTAATTCAGGAAAGCCCATATAATTTTGAAAAAACTAAAAAATGAAATAAAAATAAACAAAAAAACATACCAAATCAACGCAACACTAGGCCTAAGTTCGTCAGCCCCAGATTCTAACACCACGTAGGTGAGACGAAATCGTTTAATGCTTACGTGATATTAACCTGACGTGTCAAAAATCAATTTTAATAATTAAATTTTAAAGAAGTCTTTTCTTAAAATCAAATATCAATAGGGGATTTTTTTTCAAATAATGGTCAATGGCCCTTTGTATAAAAGTTCAGTATAGTTACTTGTGATTTGTAATTTACAGCGACCGTTTGTTTCGCGTAAAACTCCGTAATTTGTAAATGACTTACTACCCAGTTACAACTACGGCGTTTGTTTGGATCGTAATTCGTAAAAGACTTACGTAACTCAACTAACACTCACATGCAACCCAGTTACCACTCACTTACAGCCCAGTTACAGTTAATTTTGTGGTCATACAAATTTGTAATATTTTTTTATATTAATATTAAAAAATTTTAATATTTAACTTTTTTAATATTTATTTGCAGTATTAAAACTTTTAAAATCATCAAATAGTTAATTTTGTGGTCAACTTTTTCACTTACGACTTATACATTACGATAACCAAACACTGTACAATACACTTTTTCACTTTACAATTTTATATTACCAATCAAACACCGTAAAATTTACATACATGTAACTCATTTACAATTGTAAAAGACTTTACCAATTACAACTACGAATTACGGTCAGTTACGACAACCAAACAGACCGAAGATGAAGTCTTTGAATTTATAGAAGTGAGGAAAAATAGAAGTGGGAAAACCCATTTTTTATTTTTTTATTTGTTTTGAAACAAAAATGATAAATGGGAAATTTTCTTTTCCGTTCCTCTTTTTGTTTACCAAAACTTATTTACACAAATTCCTGTTTCCCTTCTCACTCCCACTGCTCACTTCCCATTTTCCTCCCAAATCCAGACACGCCCTAACCAGATGTTCGGGACGCGGGCGACGCCGAGTCGGTCTCGTTGGGCGTCGGCATGAGGCAGTCGAGCTAGGGTTTCTCTCGTCTCTCTGCTCTCAGGTGCGCGCCTCAATTCTCTTGTTAGGGTTTTTTTTTTTTGTTAGTAAAATTTCTTCGTTTTCTTTATACGTCGATGTTTCTGCTGACTTCGTCGTCTGCTACGGGTTCAATTTAGTAACATTTCAATTGGAACGAAATCTTCCTGTAATTCTCGTTTTATTGATTGTACTTTGTGTGACTTTGATTTTTTGTTGCGGTTCCTCTCGATCTCGTACTAATTTTCAGGGTAGAGTTTATGTCGGAGTTAAAAAAGAAAAACTTTGGAATACGTTTCATTCTGATTGTCCTTTTTTATTGTGTTTTCGGGTTAACTAATTGATTTACAGAAAAAAAAAATTTTCTATTGAAATTCTAATTCATGCATAGTTTTAATAAAAAATGCCTTTGAATGGGATTTTTATTTATTTGAAGTTTTTGATGGCTAAGTTTTCCTTTTTGAGACATCACTTTCCTACTGTAAATTCATTTGGTTGAGTTCTTATGCAGACTGAGGAAAATTGTTATCTTTGGAGCATCTTCAATAAGGAATGTATCCACCGTAAAATTCTAAAAAATACAGTTCAAGGTATTGTAGATGCTACAATGGGATTATTATGGGTCTGGATTAAATCCCACCGGTCAGTCCTAGCCGTGGGGCTCCATCCAGCCCATGTGTGTGGGTCCCCCATGATTGAAAAGCAAAAAAAAAAAAAGACTTTTGGTCTTTTCTTGTGAATGGACGGTCCCATATGATTTATGAGTAAGATTTAATCTTCTCTCTTTTCATTTTAACGTTCATAGTTTTTTCTGAACGGTCATTTTTTTGAATTAAAAAGCCAAACAATCATTTTTTCCCAACATTCATTAAGAAAAGAAATCAAACATTGCAACTATCAGTTTTTATCCAATTTATCCCTATGAATATTTTACATCTTTCACAAAATTTACACACCATCTAAAATTTTGATTATTCTTCATTTTCTCAAGGTAATCATCTTTGTAGATGTTAATTGCATGACAAAAATTCATATAAGTTCAAATAAGCGCGTGTTCCATATGTAAGCATAGAGAGTGCAGTTGTAATATTCACTTCTGGTGTGTGCCCAAGTGTCCTAGTGCAGTGCAGTTGTAATATTCACTTCTGGTGTGGGCCCAAGTGTCCTAGTGCAGTTATAATATTCACTTCTGGTGTGTGCCCAAGTGTCCTAGTGCAGTGCAGTTGTAATAATCACTTCTGGTGTGTGCCCAAGTGTCCTAGTGCAGTTAGATTTTTTTAGGAAGTATTGGGCATGTTGGCTTTGGTGTGTGCCCAAGTGTCCTAGTGCAGTCATGTTTTTTTAGAAAGTATTGTCATGTTGGACGACATCTGTCATGATCATCATGAACAATACTTCCTCATGTGAAACTTGTTTCAGAAATATGAAGGTGAATACACATGACAGTCAACAAAATAATCACGGATAAGTTCATCATGAGCTGATCTCTAGGTTTGTGGGTGTGACGTGAGGATGTACTTTCGTAATTTGGTTGTGATATTTCAATCTCCATTCTCTAAAACATATCGTAGCAAACCATCATCATCGTGTGGCCAGTAGTGTCCACCTGATGAATTTGATTATCATTCTCTTGTTGAGAAAATGTGAACTGTTAGGAATGAATTCTTGGAACAGAGGTTGAAAGATATTGAATTTAAGAGTTGAATGATTTAAAAAAGTTATAGAGATAGAATTTATAAAGAACCAATGAGATAAGAGATAACGATTTAACGGCTGGAATTGAGATAAGAAAATTCAATCCAACGATTGGATCGAAGATTAGATTTTCTGATGATGATGGCATCCTATGCATATAGATAAGATGAGATCGATGAGATCCTAATTTTTTAGATTTTTTGGATTTTTTGATTTAATTAAATCAGTGAAGATTTTGTGATGATAACACCATATCCATAGAGATAAGATGAAATTCTAACTTTTTAGGTGTTTTTTGGATTTAATTAAGTCAGAGATAAGATTTTTTGATGATGACATTTTATCCATTGAGATAAATGAAACGACCTCACAATGTCAGAAAATAATTGAGCTTAAATTGGAATTGAAAAAAATTTAAAATTTTACTATTCATATTTCATAGTTACTGTTCACAAAAAAATAAGTAGTTTAGAATTTATTTATTTTTTATTCGAAACATTCACAATTTTTTTAAGGTAACATAAATTAAAATTAACTTACAAAAACTTAACATATGAATTTTTTTTACACAATCAAATTAATCAAATTCAAATATTTAGAGAATAAAAAATAAAGTCAATGACATTGGTGATGCTAAAAAATAGAGACTCTCATGGGTCTCTATTTTTGGATGGAGGAGACTCTATTTTATATGGAGACACCAAAAAATAGAGCCCCTCATTGACGATGCTCTAAGGACAAAGGTCATGGTTGAAGCTCATTTTTGTAATTTATTTTCAGATTCAGTGTCTCACATCCAATTGAGTATACAAATGGGTATTACAAAATGGGTTCAATCTCACATCAAGAAGATTGAACGATGGTCACAAGTAATTAAATAAGTTTAGACCCAAGACTCAATAGGAATTTTCCCTTTTGGGACTTAAGCGTTGTAAGCTGTAGCCACACCACGCCATCAATTTTTAATGGGCCACTGCCATGACAAACTGAAAGCCTTATTTGTGGACACATAATGCTACAAGACATTTCAAAAGAAAAAAAAACATTGATGTGTTTGTTTGCATGTGATTCTACACTAAAAAATTGATTGAGTTGACATAGTAAAAGGCCAGGAAGTGCTATTTCTGTCTGTGTTTCTTTCCAAAAATGTTGTGATAAAGACTCATATCAAGTAAAAAGGTTAGGCTCAACACCAAGTTTTCCGTGTATGAGGTTCGAACTATGAATATAAGCCATTGGAGCAAAGGTGGGGATTTGTTGAAAGTAGCACCCGGTTGATATACAGTATGGGATAGGTTTAGTCCCCTATATAGTAAATTGGAATTTCATTAAATGATTAGTTAATTTCCAACTCAAGACTCCAATAAGTAAATCCCTCTTTGGATCACATTTTTTCTGAGATTATAAGCCACTCATCAACTCTAGTGGAAGGACGGATCTATAGGGGGATCAGCAGGGGGCCACCACCCTGCTGAAAGTTTGAAAATTCACAGTATCAAGAATGAGGGGGTAAGACTGCTATATTTGTTCTCCTGAATTATTTAGAGTAGAGTACGCCAAATATGGTTCATAAGTTTAAGCAACCAACAAGACAAATCTTTCTATCCTAACTATTACTAGTTTGATTCATTCTATATTTGCAATGATAGCCCATGCACAACCTAAATCTTTCTTATTCATATTTCCAATTAATTATTTCCTAGTGTGAGATATAAACTAAAACATGAAAGCATAAACTCCTCCTCACTCTCAACTCCTCATTATCCTATTGTACCCACTTTATGCCTGAAATTTGTTTGTAGTTTCATACATAATACAAAAGGTAGTTTTTTTTTTTTGTGTGCGCGTGTGTGTTTTTGTAAGGTAAAGACTTGCACACTTCACTACTTACCCAAGCCGACCCCTTGCTCAACGGCTGCAGAAATCAAACTTAGAACCTCCCTCTCAGGAGCAAGTGGTGTTTTTGTCAAGCTAACCTGCTTTCACAATACAAATCAGAGTTGTAGTATCATATAAACATATAAAATAATTCAACATAGTATTTTGAACTCTTTTTTTGCATATCTAAGTCTTTTTTTTTTGAACAATAAGTATATGCCTTTTCATTAGTCTTTTCTTTCATTTTAATTTTGTTTTCTTTGCCCAATATAGTGCAAATTATATGAAAAAAAACTTGACAAGACCCTCTGTATTAGAAGCCCATGATTTATAATAGAAATACGGTCAAGAATCTATCCATTAGCAACAACAATCCCCTGTGCTGTTGGTATGAACAATAAAAAATGTGTACAGTTTGCATGTGATGCTAATTAGTCATCTGCCCTTAATTTTGCATTTCCACATGGGCAATGCTATCAGTCCTTTTAAACATGCATGCATGTATATATATTTCTTTGTAACACCATGTTTTCAATCGTATTTTGAACTTTTATATCTCTTTCAACCATTCAAACATGAATTCTTGAACACTATTAGCTAGTTCATGTGATATTCTACACAACCTTCTCTTTCCTTGCTCCTCTGTTAGGATTTAGAAATCCAAGCTTCCTCAATCAATCACTTCTGAACCGAAGAATTTTTCTGAAACAATTTGATTTCATTTTCTCTTTAATAAGTTCGAATTTGTGGATAACCTACTAACTAAACCACTAACAGAACTGCCACAATTTAGCAGATAGACCAGTAACTAAAAAAATCATTTATAATGAAAAGTGCAGAAGGCTCAAAAGGACAATGCCAAAGTGAGGGGAACGGATATTGCCACCCCAAAAAATGAGAAAGGTCTCCCAAGATTAAGGCACCCATGAATTTGATAAAGGTACCGCAAAAAATTTTAAAAATATCCAAAATACCCTCTTCTCCCTTGCTTCCTCTCTCTCCCCCCCAACCCCCCGTCGGCGACCAGCGACCCCCACCTCCCTCTCCGGCCTCCCCCTCGCCGGCGCTTCCCCTCCCCTCCTCCTCCCCGACCTCCACCTCCCTTGTGGCCCCCTCCTCCTCCCCCCCCCCGACTCCCTCCCCGCGGGCCCCCCCTCCTCCTCCCCCCCAGCCTCACCCCCCGCGGCTCCTTTCCTCCTCCCCCGACCTCCCCCACCCCGACCCCTTGAGGTTTGGGTGGGGGTGGGGAGGGGGGGGGGAGGTCGAGGGGAGGAGGAGGGGGAATCGCCGACGAGGGGGAGGATGGGTCACCGGAGAAGAAAAGATGAAGGGATATTTGGTATTTTTCAGGATGGTAGCTGTGTCCAAAAATATAATGGAACATTTGTAATTAATTGTGGGGTGTCTTCCTCATTTTTTGGGGGTGGCAATATCTGTTCCCCAAAGTGAGGTATGAGATCAACAAAGAAAGCTTCAAAAGAAAATCAAACAATTGCCTGAGAGATTTTAACAACAAAAAAATTGCCAAAATGCTAATCTGAGTTCCTCGTTTCCAAGATGCAATTCCTTCAGATCGGAAGCTACCCCTCAACTACTTCAGCTTCATTCCAACCATATTCTCTTATTCCTTTCAACCCAATTGCTTTCCACCTCCAAAACTGTAAGGCAGAAAAATAGAATTATAAATGGAAACTTGATACAATAGGTGCATGTGCATATACCAAACATCAAGCATGACTGTGTCACTAGAGAAAAAATATGTAAGATTAAATGAGATATATCAACAATAACTCTTTAATCATGCATACTAATTTTAAGTAGTAATAGTGTGCAGTTTCACTGTTCCGCCTCGCTTCTATTATAAACGTCGCACTTCAAATTTGAAAACTCCTAAGAATTAATTATTTCAAAAGTGTTGTTAAAACATTCTTTTTTAAATGTTGTTAAAATCAGAAGATTAACCTGACCACATTTTTAGGTAAAAATACCACATTTTAAAGGTAAAAATGGAAAACAAATTTCTACTTTAAAAATACAACACAAAGATTGTATGAAATCCTTAATTATCAAAACACTCAAATAGTTATAGCATTTGCAGGGAGAAGGAAAGACCAGTAGGATTAACTGATTCATGTCAAGAATTAGATTAAATCCATTCATTTAGTAGATAAAAATAAGAATACAATAAACAATTAAGCTTTTTTTATATTTTCCATCCAAATTTCAGGAGTTACAAGTGGTCCAACTACCGCTTAAATAATGTAGGCATAAGAGCATCCTCAATGAGGGGCTCCATTTTTGGGTATCTTCATGCAAAATAGAGTCTCCTCCACCCAAAAATAAAGACCTATGATAGTCTCTATTTTTTGCATTACCAATGGCGTGGACTTTATTTTTTATTCTCTAAATCTTTGAACTTAATTAATTCGATTATATGTTAAGGTTTTGTAAGTTAATTGTTAAGTTTTTGTAAGTTAATTTTTATTTATGTTATCTTAAAAAACTTGTGAACATTTTGATTAAAAAAATAAATTCTAAACCACTTATTTTTTATGAACAATAACTATGAAAAGTACAATTTGAATTTTTTTCTCATTTTAATTTAAACTCAATTATTTTTCGACATTTTGGGTAGTTTCATTTATCTTTATGGATAGGATGTCATTATTTGAAAATCTTATCTCTGATTTAATTAAATTCAAAAAAATCTAAAAAATCCAAAAAGTTAGGATTTCATTTTCTCTATGGATGGGATGTCATCATCAGAAAATCCTATCTTTGATTTAATTAAATAAAAAAATCTCAAAAGTTAGGATTTAATCTTATCTTTATGGATATGATGTCATTATCAGAAAATCTTATCTCTGATACCAATTGTCGGATTGGATTCTCTTATCTCAATTGCAGCTGTTGGATCGTTATCTCTTATCTTATAGTTTTTTATAAATTTTATTTTTATAACCTTTCTACAGTCACTCAACTCTCAGATTCAATATCTTTCAACTTTTATTCCCAGAATTTATTCTCAAACATTTTCATTTTCGCAACAAAATGACTGAAGAAGAGTGATAATCTAATTTATCAGGTGGACACTCTTGGCCACACAATGATGATGGGTTGCTACAATATGTTTCAGAGAATAGAGGCTGAAGCATCATAACCAAATCACGGGGGTACATCCTCACGCTACATCGACAAGCTTAGAGATCGGGTAAGTGCTCATGATGGGCTTATGCGTGATTATTTTGCTGACTATTCTGTGTATCCACATTCATATTTTTGAAACAAATTTCGCATGCAAAAGTCATTGTTCATGAAGGGACAAAATTTTGAAATAAACCTAATTATAAAAATAAGCTTATCTCAAAAGTAATTACAAAAACCGACCTCCCCCTTCTATGCCGGCTCCACATCGGCCAACGGTCGGCTGTGAGCGCCAGCGTGGCGGGGGAGGCAGTTTAAAGAAGTTCAGCCTTGGCAAGGCCGGACTTCTTTTTGGTGGTTTAAGAAGTTCGGCCTTACCAGGCCGGACTTCTTTGGACAACAAATTTCAAGTCCGGCCTTGGCAAGGCCGGACTCCTAACACTTCACCAAACTCCTAACACTTCACCAAAAAAACTCTCCCACAGTTTTTTGTTAGTTGGGGCGTTTACAGAGTTCGGCCTTGGCAAGGCCGGATTGTTTGCCTTGGTCAGTTCTGTAAACTTAAAAGTTAAAAGTGCGACCTTTTCAAGGTTGCACTTCTGTTTACAACAACCCCTAAACCTGAGACTGAATACAACACCAGAATCTGTAAAAATAAATTTCTGGACAATACAAAAAACATCCTTTGATTCAATCTTACTCAATTGAATCTCAACATATCTCAATCCCAATATATCTGGTCCGCAATTTTAATCCAACTCAATATATCAATCCACAAACTCAAAACACATATTCAAACTCAATCCAACACATAATAAAAACTATATCGACTCAAATCAACAACATATAGATACACAAAATGTAATCAACAACACAAGCTCAAGTCAACAACATATCGATACACAAAATGTAATCAACAACACAAGCTCAAGTCAACAACATATCGATACACAAAATGTAATCAACAACACAAACTCAAGTCAACAACATATCGATACACAAAATATATCATATCTTTATCAATTTAACAAAGTATTTTAATTATACAAACAAGACAATGCACGTCTCCACGTCGTCGAGTTCCTCGGCCACGACCACGTGCAACTGTAGTCTGGGAGGCAGGCTGCGTATGTGATGGTCCCTCGTGTACGTCTAGCAACGGGTTGAGAAGGTCATGCCTCGTCCGGTGGATGTCTGACACGTCGTGTATATGTAAGCACTTGTCATGACGGATGTGCATGGCGTGCATACCGACTTCTTCCTACTATCCTCTCAATGAAAATCTGTATCCTATGGAGTATCGAGCTCTGACCCTCGTTCTCCAAAGCCTCTGCCGCCATAGTATCCATGGTGATATATCCCTCAATCTGTATCATGCATTTTAATATAAACACATCAATATATAACAATTAAAAATGTGTATAAGAATAGTGTTAAAAATATTACCAACTCCCGCGCTCATATACTCCTGCAGGCTGATAAGTGGCTGGGGGATCGACACTCTGAATAATCCAGCTACGAGTGATCCCCCAATACCACCTCATATACTCAGATCGATCGAGCAATGGACATATCTGATTTTGTACTCTATCTGCTCGATCTGCCCACTGGTCAATAAGTGTCGCGTGAAACTGTGCCCAATCTCTACGACGCTTGCGCTCCACCTTAGGCAATTGCTCAACGAGCTCAGGGATATGTTGATTGAGGCCGAACTGACGGAGCACTCTGTCAGGAACATGCATCTCCACAATCTCAAAATAAATCAACGGAACCGTCTCTAGATATGGGATCCATACCGACAAATTGGTGGTAAGGTCTGTAGGACCTCGTCAGGGTACGGCTCCCATATAACTGCTGACCGGTTCAGGATATCAAGCTCGTTTCTGTAAAATTACAAGTCCCTCTGTGGAGTTCGATACCAAGTCCTGTCTACATTCTGCCTGCACAACACCATATGATTAAAACAAAAGACTATGAACTAAAGAAACAGATTTGTATAAATTTTTTTAATTTTACTTGCATCCAAGTAGTAGTTCACCATGCAGCTGAACGGTCTCAAGTAGGGTTAGCCGACAAACAGAGTCTCCCAACACCATATCTAGTTAAATAATGTGAACGGTCATTAATCAATTTCATACATGATATGAATAGTATATAAGCATATATTAATTGAATACTCGAAGTACCTGCAAAAGTTCACTGTGTCTGCTAAACAATGAAGCCTGCATCATGAAAATCGAATACGAAGATCTGTATAGATTCGCTAGCACAGCGCTATCCCATGACGTAGCACCGCAGACATTGAAGTCCTCCAATAAAGGTTACTATCTGAGATATACCTTGTTCTTGGAGTAATCTAGAAATAACAGAGCGCCGATCATATGCAGGATGTAAGCATGTGCATGCTGCTGTGCCTCCATATCTGTAATCGGAGGAACAGTGAACTGCTCACGCAACCATATTAGCTTCACCTGTCCACCATGTATAGCCGTCGGGGGAGGCACCACGCCCAACAATCTGTCACACTCCACCCAATCTCTCTCATCCGTGCTCGTAACAGGTGGACCATTTATGCGTATACAGAGAAGCACAACCGCATCCTGCAATGTCACAGTCATCTCCCCCTCTCGAAGATGAAACGTGGATGTCTCTGGCCTTCATCTCTCTATGAGAGTCGTAAGTAATGGCCGATCAAGTCTCATCTTGGAAGGAATCAAGAACTCGGCCCGTGAGATGTACTCAATAACACGGTCATCAATAAGCTCCCAATGCTTTAGTGACCGTGAATAATCCAAAAATTTCATAATCCCAAGATCCTACAGATTTGCAAATAAATGAGTGAGAACAAAATATAATATTCATATGAAGGATAAAAGCACGTGCAGAAAGACACAATGTAATATTCAATAATGCAAATAAAATGATACCCAGCTTAAGTCTATATGAGCGGATCGATGCTCCGCCTGTAAGTATAGAACATTAAAACTGACTAGTCCTGGGTCCATATGTCCCAAACCTGAATAAAGTTCAAATATAAACAGAATATTAGTATAAAACTATACATAGTGAGCAACTGTAAATATAAATAAATCATTCACATACTAACCCTAACAACTCACTATCAATAGTATAAATATAACTATACATACACATACTAACTCAATGGAAGATGAAGTTGACGGTTGGTTGGGACACCTAGCCTTGTTATGACCTAGTTTCTTGCACTTGCTACACTTATTTAGTCTATGGACTCTCACATTCTCCATCCATAGTACCGCGTATGGGAACAAAAGGCGGGCGAACTGGCGGCCTTCTAACGTCAGGGGGGAGATCATTTGATCCACGGATGTCTCTGGCCAAAATCGACGATCGGAGACAGGATGAAACATTGGAGCATAAGACTTACGGTAGTTATTTACAGAATACCATGGTGCACATAAAGAGTAAGTGCTTTTGTTAGCACAATCACTCTCCTTAGAACATGATGCAATAACATGTGCACATGATAATTTTTGGAGCTGAGGTAAATTACAAGTATAATATGGTTCCCCTTCTCTTAAGGTAACAATGCAAGTATATCCTTCTCGGGTTGACACCTCCCATTCATCATGACTGAATCTGTCTTGAATAACCACATGCCATATCTTTGCGATATCTCAACTTTGTCTCATTCTTCAGTGTCAAAGACGTATTCCATTGCTCTGCTTTTTCACGCCGTGTCCAGAAGAATTAACTAAGTGAAAAAATGTTCTTGCAATTAATGCTTGTATTGGTAAAGCGCGAGCTCCTTTCAACACACCGTTGAAGCTCTCTGAAGCATTTATAGTCATCATGCATAATCGATGTCCCCTGTCGCTTGATAATGCCCATTGTTGTTCTTGATCTTTTAAACTATTCTCAATCCACGTATCTGCATCTTCATATGCAACTTTTAGTTCCGCTCTTTAGCTTTGTAAGCATCTGGATCCGTTGCACAACCGGTCTCCCACAGCAAATTATTCAAAACTTTGTATTTAAATCTTTATGAAAGTTAACTCTTATGTGTCTCAAACAGTACCGATGACTATGTGGTGAAGGTCAACCATGTCTAAGTGCATTTGGTATCCCTTTCATCCGGTCGGAGATAAAAGTGATTCTCTTATTCTGATGTACAGTGAAAATTAATTCATAAATACGAGATATGAACCATTACCAAGATGATTATGTTGATTATGTTTCCTCTTCTACAACTGCAAAGGCCAACGGGTACAATTCCCCATCCGCATCTACCCCTGTGACAATTGGCAGACATCCTTTGTATTTTCATACAAATGTGTGTCGTCGATGCTAAAAATTGGACGACAGTATGAGAAACCTTCAATGGACTGTCCAAAAACCCAAAATACACGACAAAATCGAACCATTCGATAAGACATATGATCAAAATATCTTGCAGTTGTAGTACCCGAATTGCTTGATTTCTGTGCCTCCAAATATTAAGGTAGTGTTTCATATGAGGATTCTCAATCTCCAAATATTTTTGTCAGTGCCTTTGTTCTAGTATTCCATGCCTTGTTTTATGATATAATGATGTGATATCTAGCTTCAATATAATCTATAATATAATCAGGAGTCATATCAAGTTTTTTCGTCACTATAGGAAGAATCACACTGCAAAGATGCGGTTGCTTTGCGGTGATTAGAATTTAGTATAGGTTGGCTACATGTATGCTCTCCTATATATTTTTTGATCATGAAGTATCTACATGAATTTTTTGGAACAGAGGCATGCAGTCTCCATGGGCACACATCTCTAGAAGTGTTGTCTCCCTCTACCCTTAAAGCACAAACTGCTGTGTAGTTCGTCTTGTTGCTCTTCATTTGCGTGAATGACACTCCACGCATAATGGACCACTCGGTAATTGCTTCTAACAATTTGACTTTTGTTTCAAAGATATCTCTCACTTTCAAGTCATCAGTCACAGTTCTTACTATAGACAAGTTGAATTCAGCCCTAATATCCTCCACACATGTAGAGTGGACCCAAGCATCATCCTATAACTCATCCGGGTGTGGGTCTTCGGGTTCTACATATTCATTATTGGCATAACCAGCCTCAACCTCTCCATCATCATCTTCAAGACCTTGCGCTGCCACTTGCATGTTATTCTCATGTGACACATTTTCATTACCATCGGGGTCATCATCATCTTCAGGCTCTACCACGACATTATCACCTCCAACCATTGGTGTAATATTCAATTCATGTGGAGAGGGATTCGAGGAGTCGACGTGTGGAGCTTGAATAGGGGAGACATGCATGGTGTCCGGATATGATTGAACGTACGCATCATATCAAAAGTCCATATATGATGTCTTCATATTGTGACACATCTCATCTCCTGGTGCCAAGTTGTTACAGATGTCCAAAAATTACAGTTGGTTAAACACTTAGTAGAAAGAGTTATATACACTATAATAAATTTCACTAACACTTACGTGTTATAAACCGGTGACATGAAACCTGTTGATTCATTATCTAAATCGAGCATACGTGTGAATTGTCCATGATCTTCAGGTTCTGGATAGAATACATTATTTTTTCACGTATAATTCTATGTTATGATCGGACGAACACAATTCAAGCATAGCATGACAGTCATCATCATCTGATATCCCTACTGCTTGATAATTCCCATGTGATCTTGGCCACTTGCATGTTAAGTGAAGTTGATGCTTGCTTAGATTAATTTTGGTAATTTGATGAATTTTCCTATCAATTCACACCTTGAAAATGATTTTCTAACAATCATGGGTTTTACCATTCCATTGACGTAGCTTGGTTTATTTTATATATATATATATATATATATATATATATATATATATATATATATATATATATAATTAGTTTACCATTAAACCAACAAAGAAGAGGGACATGATCATTAGACATTGTACTTAATGGATGAAACAAAGGATTATTAATTTGCTCGAGATTCTAAAATTTAACAAATTCACAAACAACAATTTTACTATTTTTACAAACAATTTTACAAACAAAAAATTATAACACACAATTTACTCTACATTTACTCAAATTTACTCTAATTTTAATCTAAATACATATTTTACACAAATCAATCTAACAATTTTACACAAACAATAAATAAATTGTACACAATTACTACATGTCTACAAAAAATACTGTAATTAAAAAAAGGAAAACTGCAAAATGGGGACTGAGAGAGAGAAAGGGAGAGAACGGGAGAGAGATAGCTCAGAGAGGGAGAGAGACCTGAGAGGGGGAAAGAGAGAGAGGAGAGGGGGAGGGAGGGAACGAGGGTGAAAGAGGGAGAGAGCCGGGGGGGCAGGAGGGAGAGACCGACAGAGAGAGGGAGAGAAGGGGAGATGTACTTAATTGGGCAGGGAGCAGCTGAGTGTTGAGAGAGAGAGTGTTGGGGAGAATTAGGGTTCTTTGGAGAGAGGGGGCGCGGGGGAGTATTAGAGGAGAGAGAGCTATGGGGGGAACTTATATAGGGTTTTTTTTTATAATTAACAGAGTTCGGCCTTACCAAGGCCGAACTCTGTGAAAGGCCCCAACTAACAGAAAGTTGTGTGCGAGTTTTTTTGGTGAAGTGTTAGGAGTCTGGTCTTGCTAAGGTTGGACTTGAAATTTACTGTCCAAAGAAGTCCGGTTTTGTCCAGGCTGGATTTCTTAAACCACCAAAAAGAAGTCCGACCTTGCCAAGGCCGGACTTCTTTAAACTGACTCTCCCGCCACGCTGGCGCCTATAGTTGACCGTTGGCTGACGTGGCGCCAACGTGAAAGGGGGAGGTCAGTTTTTGTAATTACTTTTGGTATGAGTTTATCTGTATAATTATTTTTATAATTAGGTTTATTTCAAAAATTTGTCCATTCATGAAAATCATGGCAGGTGTTGTCCAACATTACCAATACTTCCTGCGGAAACCTCACTGCATTGGGACACTTGGGCACACATCAGAAGTGAAGATTACAGCTATACTCTGTATGCTTGCATACGGAACACCTGCTCATTTGATCGACGACCATTTAAAAATAGGAGAAACCACATCTAGGGCAGCTTGCATAAATTTCTGTCATGCAATCAACAATATCTACAAAGATGATTACCTTCGAGGCTCACGAATTCACACATTTTCAGGCTACTAAGTAAAGCAAACGAGCTAGGTTTCTCAGGCATGCTCGGGAGCTTGGATTATATGCATTGGCAATGAAAAAATTGCCCAATTGCTCACTATGGTGCATACCGTGGTCACAAAATTCATCCAACCATCATCCTCGAAGCATCATGTGATACTTGGATTTGACATGCTTACTTGGAATGTCAGGTGCTGCTAATGATTTAAATGTGCTTTACAGATCAGGTCTTTTTGATGATGTTCTTGAGGGTTGTGCTCCAAATGTGAATTTTTCTATTAATGAAAGACAATACAATTGAGAATATTATCTTACAGATGGTATCTATCCTAAGTGGGCGACTTTGATCCAGGCTTTTTTCTGCGCCGCAGAATTCAAAACAACAGTCATTCACTCGTGCACATGAGGCTTACTGTAAAGATGTTGAGAGAGCTTTCAGTATTCTTCAAGCTAAGTGAGCAGTTATCACGGGGCCTGCCTAAATGTGGTACAAGGAAGATATCACTAGTATTATGAAGACATGCATCATTCTACACAACATGTTTGTAGAAGATGAGCGTGATTCAGGAGGAGAAGATTGGGCATATCGTGTTGTAGGTGGTCCTGTTGTGCCTATCCGAGATCCCGCAACCATTCATGTGTATTTACTTAATTGAAGTCACTTAGTAGATCAAACGAACACATCAACCTCTGAAATAATATTGTGGAACACTACCACAATCTTTACTCAAATGGTATGGTGTGATGAATGTGCAATTTAGAAAGTTGTATTTTGATGCTTTGAATAGCTAAATGCAACGTCAGTATGCAATATAGAGAGTTGAAGTATTTCAGGCTCGCAATAACTAAATTGTAATGTCTTTACAATTTAATGAAATGTGTCTGTTTGTATTTGGCAATGAATAAATTCAAATATAAACTTAATACATAAGACAATGTTAAAGTACTATAACACAAAATAAAATAAATACGGATGATAGTAGCCATTAAAGTTCATCATCAAAGCCGTTATTGCTTTGTTGTGGCATTTTCGGGCGATAATAGCCATTATCAAAGTTCAAAAAAAACGGGGCAAAGGAGAAGAACCGGCGGCATGTTTATCAATAACCGATTTTATTGAGCTTTGATCCACATTCTCCTCTTAGGAGTATGAACTTTGCTAGTGTCAAACAATATTAGTGCTTGCTCTTTTTGTGACTCAATATCTTCTTTGTAAGATAACATAGCACTAGCCATCACATGAGCTTCTTCGCTGAGTGGACTCTTGCCTTTTTGTGTTTTAGCCTTTTTGTTTCCCATATGCCGCCTTCGGAGGGAATTTGAGGTATTTGAGATGTTTTGAGTTTCCAAAACCGAGTCAATCGTATCATCAATGTGGAGAGGAGTGGGATTAGATATTAGAGACAGATACTCCATATTATTGTCAGTTAAAACATCAAAGTTCTTCCACTTCTCGCCGTGTTGTAACATATCCCAACAATGGTGCAAGCGAAATGGTTTGATATGAAAATAGAATTATGTATCACTTATCTATGATGTAATTTATGAAAGACGAAATTAGTTCACGCATTAAATAAATATGCAAGTCATTATTTCAAAAAATAAAATAGTAAAACATAAAACTAATTGATAAAAAATAATTTAATAAAAAAAACTTACATTGTGACCTCATTTGCCCCACTCACCCGTCTCTGTTTTATTTTGGTGTGACATTGATCATATACGGTGCAATTTATGTTAATGGTCGCCCATCGAGATTCGAGGATCCGAAAAGTTCCTTTGAGTGTATTCGGAGATGGGATGACACAAAATATCTAAGTGTTTCGTGATACGATGCCACACTGCGGGTTGTGGTTGACTCGCCTCAATAATTAGATCTTCACTAATTGTCAAATACGATCGACATAGAGCCACATCTTCGTTGTTAGAATTTTTTTTTTTTGCTACTTTGAAAATTACACATTATTTTCCCTTGGAGAGAATTGAAGAGAAGAATTGGGGAAGAAAATGAAGAATAATCAAAATTTTAGATGGTGTGTAAATTTTGTGAAAGATGTATGGTATTTGTAGGGATAAATTGGAAAAAAAATTGATAGTTTGATTTGATTTTTTTTTTTTTTTTTAAAGTTGTCCGTTGGGGGAAAAAATTGACTGTTTGGCTTTTCATTCAAAAAATGACTTTTGGGAAAAATTATTACCGTTATAATGGAAAGATAAGAGATTAAAGGTTACACATAATTCATGTGGGATCCTCCATTCACAAGAAAAGAGGACTGAACCACTCATTCTTTTCTCTTTTTTTGATTAATATAGCCAACTCCATCTCAATGGGACCCAAGAGTCTTTTTTTGCTTTTCAATCATGAGGGATCCACGCACGTAGGCTGCATCTTTTGCAAAAGATGTGTTGCAAAAGATGGAGCCCCACGGCTGAGAGTGAGACTAGCCGGTGGGATTTAATCCAACCCCGTATGATATTCCCATTGTAGTATCTATAATATCCTGAGCTGTATTTTTTAGAGTTTCACGGTGGATGCATCCTTCCACTGAGGATGCTCTTAGAGATCATTTTTATATAACTCGATTCTCTTGTTTGAACAAAGTGAGAAGCTTAAGAGCTTTGAAGCTTGCTTTTGGCTAATTTTGGTGGACGTCCCAGTTTGTCATGGTCCCAGTTTGTCATGGCATCATGGTGATCAGTTTCATATGGGTTCACTAAGAGGAGTGGCAGCAACAAGAAGTTCTGTTAGTAGCTGGTACTTAATTGAGAGGACTGTGAGGGTATTGCTGTGTGTATTGAGTCCCTAAAAGAGCATGAAATGGACCTAAATTTGCAAAATCTATAGATTGTAACTATTCTTTAGAAAGCACCATTTCCATTGTCCAAAAAGAGGTTAAAAGAGGTTGACACGAATGAATGGCTGCCGCTATGGGACCTATATTGATATAATATGGAGAACTGCGCAAGGAAAGCTGCCATGTTAAGCACCTGCGCCATAGATTTATATCAGCTGCTGTACCGATCATTACTGCAGCTATACCAGTTTGTGGGTTTCTTTTTCTGGTAGAATCGGTCTTTGGCTAATGAATAATTGATGGCTACCCCTTTCTCCCAAACAGCTGTATCTTCCTCATTCGGTCACATCTTGGTCGCTTAGATGTTCTTCCATGCTAATTAACACCCTTGGCTGTCTATGCTGTGGCTATCCATTATTTGGGACACTACACCAGTTTTATATACATACATTTATTAACAATTATCACTAATAATATACACTGATAATAAATATACTGCAGCATACTTCTCTGGTCATTTGACTCAATTTTCTTTTCTGTCTTGTAAACTGTGATTGCATATGAATAAAATTTCTTTTTTTGTTGCAATGTACATTACATATTCTGAATGTTGTTTCCTCTAAAGGGGCTAAATATATAAATTCTCAGAATAGCAATGTCAGGGTAGCAGCCAGTCTCCTTTGCAAGATGATGAAGAAGAAACACAAGTTGATGGTCCAGATGGATTGCTACATTAGATGATTATTGGTCTGCATGTTTTAACTTCATGACAAATTCTTGTATTACGGAGAGGATTGACTGAATGATTTATTCTGAATATAAATGTGCAAAATATACTTTGTTTATGGTTATTGTCAATATTTGTTTTCTTGAAAGATTTTCTAAAAGAAATTTGTTAACTACGTAATGTATATGTACTGATGACCTTGATTTAAATTTTTCTATCAAGTGCATAGCTTCCATATTTAAATATTTTACATTCAGCCCTGAAGAAGAAGAAGAATGAACATAAAGATTATGGCAAGGATACAAGAAGGCTTAGGAGAAAATAAAGCGACAAACTTCAGCTATATGTGTTCTTTCTTTTTCCTTTTTCTTTCTTTCTTTCTTTCTTTTTCTTTATTATTTTTTTGAGAAGAAGGATAGGAGTCAAGCTATGTGTGTTTCCTTAAATCTCATTTCCCTGAATTAATCAGTTATGACCTGCACATAAATGTCAGGAAAATGAGAGAAAACCTGCAGCCCAGTCATTCCAGCTATATAGCACGAAGACTCCAAAGTGAGTGTTGTGTCTATATTACGCATGTATCGGACACTGATACTTGCATTACACTTGCCCGACACGTACCAAACAATGTTGAACCGTGTTGGATTTAAAAAGAAATACAAAGTTGGGTGCCGGCATCATCTCGGCTTTAAATAAAATCTAAAGATCATATATTAGACACTTTGTAAGTGTATGTCTTTTAAACAAATATGAGAAAAGGTCTCCTTGGCATGAGTAAATAGTATGTTAATGGAACATAAATATTTCACTGCGTGAGGCACTGATTAGATTTTCTTTTAGTTTTTTTTTTTTGATTTTTTTTTTTTTTTTTTTTTTACTTTGATAGAAGCCATGAAGTCATACTATTCATATTTTATTTTGTATTTCGTTTTACTTTTAATATAACTCATTCAATCATCATGGGTTTTATTATGTATTATATATACACACATAAAGTCGTATCATCGTGTCCCCGTATCCTACATGGATTTGTCATGTCGCAGTGTTTGTGTTGTGTCATATCTTGTCCCATGTCCGTTTCCATGCTTCATAGAGTTCCAGAGTGGGTTAAGGGGGTGATGGAAAATTGTGGTTGAAGAACATAAGTATCAAAAAAACAAAAGTCAATGTTAATATTAATATTGATATTGATATTGGTATTAATATTTTTTATGGTTGTAGACATCATTTAGCAAGCATGAACCTATCCAACTGGTAACATGGACACTGCCCAAAATCAGTTTTTTGAAAATGTAACATTTTCCGGAAGTGGCGGATACATTACCGGACATTTATCAGTTTCATGGTTCCATGATAAAAGTTAACAGAGGCTATTGCTCTTTGCTGGAATTGAACGGTGATGGATACAATAGTATGTATGACATAAATAGAAAACTGGGTTGAATAATAGATATGGGATGCTAGTGCTTTTTATGACCAAAAGTATTGCCTAACATATTGCACCTGCTAATTTGTTGCTAAGAAAACTAACTATGATAGATTAGGATATGCTTCAGGATTTATTTGTGGGGATCCATTGCAATCTCTTATTTTTAATATTAATAATTATTTGTAGGTTGGTTTATCTAAAGTGTAATATACTGTTCTTGAATTAGTATGAGATTATAATTTCACATGCATGATTTAAATACTTGATTTTCATCTTTATACCAGAAGCCGCAAAGAAGAAAAATAAAATAACCCTGCAAGTGCCTTGTTCCAGAAAGTTCCATTCATTCTTGTGTCCAAGTTTAAAGTTTCGTACTGAGGTACATGTGACGGTTTCATGTATAGGAAAAAGAAAGAACCTACTGTGCAGGCAGATACTTCAAGTCTGACACCATCATTTTGCCAGACTGATCACCTTCGATTCCATTGATGAGCTATTTCCTTCTGGTGACTTCCCCGAGGGATAAATTCAACAATAAAAGGATGAGTGAGTATTCTTCTTACATTTAATAGTTTCATGTCATATTAGGTACCTAAATATCATTTTCTTTTCTCTCATATTTTTTTCCTGTCATCTGTCATTGCCTCTTTTGCCAATTAACTTATACTGGATCAGTAGACTTTAAAAATTTCCAAGAGGATAATATAATGATTTAATAAAGCTAAGTTCTACAAAGCATGCTCTTTGTGGATATTGGGTAATTTTTTAAAATAGGTTGGAGCAATAAAGTTCATTATTTCTTTGATAATACGACTTATGCAAAAGTAAGGCTGATTTACCTCGAAAGTAGGCTAATTAGGAAGTTGAAGACATACATCAAAAGAACTAAACTTGCTGGAGACGCAGTACTTTGAGGGTAAGGGATATCCATGGTCTTGAGGGGTAGGGATTTCTTCCATGGTGGAAAGAGGATTAATGGATGTTGATAGATAAGGCAAATAATGCAACTATTAATAGTGTGATGGTGGAAACTAATGTTAGGACTGTATAGGATTGT